>WNHD01000124.1:0-94220 GCA_011057455.1 Ganaspis sp. Gsp50 | reverse complement strand
TTATTTTCTTTACGTGGGGCTTTTTTGGAACTCAAAAGCTTGGTGTAATTTCGCAGACATCTTGAAAATATTAATATCTGACGATATTACATCAATTCTAGTCAAGAATAATAGAAATGACAATTTTTTAAAATTTTTAATTAAATTTTGGAGGAAGGGCCTAAAATAACTTGGAGACTTTTAGAGCTTTTGTTATTTTCCTTGCGTGGGACTTTATGGCATCTCAAAATTTTGGAGGAAGGGCATATAATAACATGGCGACTTTTAGAGCTTCTAACATAAACAAAATTTTGGCTTTTCTAATAGCCAATCGATTAAAAAAAAAAAATTAATAAAAAAATATCAGGAACATATTCAAATTTGCAAATACGTGAGACCTGATTCTTCTTTTAAAAAAATGAAAACATATTCACGCTTTTTTTTAAAATTCATATTGATCCTGAAAAGTGTAGTGTTTCTAGTATAAACAGAATTTTGGCTTTTCTTATACGCAATCGAATAAAAAAAGGAAAATTAAAAAAAAAATTCAGGAACATAGTCAAATTTGCATATAGGTGAGACATGATTCTTCTTTTAAAAAAATGAAAATATATGCACGCTTTTTGTTAAAATTCCTATTGATACAGAGAAGTGTAGTGTTTCTTATGTGAATAATATTATGGCATTTCTTATACTGAATCGAATAAAAAAAAGAAAACTAAAAAAAAATTTTAGGAACTCAGTCAAATTTGTAAAAATGTGAAACATGAATTTTGTAAAGAGATTTAAAAGAGTGGAAAATTATGTTTATTGTAGGAACATTTTGATTCCTTATAGAATTTTCTTTTTGAAAAAAAGCTTTCTGGAATAGTTTTTAAGAAGAAAATATTATTGAAAAATGATACCTAATTTTGAAAGTTACAATATTATAAATTGAATTTTAAATATCTAAAGTTGTTTAGAGGTAAACATTTTTCCATAAATTTCTGTTAAAATAAATATTTTATATAGATACCTCAGTCGATTCGTTTTTTAATGCAGAAAATGTTTGCAGGAGGTGGGGTCATTATAAAATCAAAATTTCAATAGTTTTATCATATAGAATGGTATTTTAAGTATAAAAAATGATAGGAAATTCTTATTTACTCATCCAATTCTTGGTAAGATATAAATTATATATAGATCAATCGATTTGTCGCGATGCAGGGAATACTATTTTCTCTATACTTACTTCATAGTTTAATTAGGGATAAAATTTTATGCAAATAACCGGAATTTTTAAGGAAAATGGTGTAAATAAAATTTTAATTAGATATTTCAAAACTCTGTACATACAAATCTTAGTATTTAGGAATTTGAAAACCATATCTAGTTTCATTAAAATCGATTACACCATTCTCGGGATATTCTGGCGACATAAAGAGTGACACACACACACACACACACACACACACACACACACACATACATACATCTGGAAATTTACTTCAAACTTTGAATTTAAGCTTTTTAGGTGAAATTAAGTCGATTTAGACTATTTTTAGAAAATCGAAAATCTTCACGAGTACAATGCTTCCTGTAAGGAAGCAAAAAGTAATAAATGAAAGCAGTCTTAATGAACCTTTTATAAATAAAGAACCTTAAAGAGACTAACTACTGAAAAGATTCGAGAAATGGTAGAAATAAATTATTTAAAAAACTATGAAGGTAGATAAAAATTGTGTAGCTCCGCAAACGAAAATGTTTCCTTAATTAGAACGTACCTCTTTTTTTCCGTGTACTTAAGGTAGTCGCGAAAGGCTCTCTTAACATTAATTAATTTTTCTGCATTTCAGTTATTTACTTTTTATACTCTGCGTCTTTGGTCGTGGCTTTTGAACAGGTATTTAAAAAATTTAAAAACTACATCTTGCTCCGACGTCTCTAGTGTTTATAAAGAGCTTTGCATTACGGAACTTTGAATCGCGTCCACGCGACCCTGTTCGTCGGACCTTGAATTCACTGCTTTCGTCGCCCTAGCTTCCGTTACTGCAGAAACGTGGAATTAACACAGGGTCATGAACCTCTAACACGCGACATTCTATAATTCCATTCTTTTTGGGATCACGTGAAACAACCATTTCAAGCTAGAATTTCATCCATGCCCATCATAATTACACAAATTTTTCACATTTCCTCGAATCTTTTATCCTTCTCCGTAATAAACTAAAAACTTTATCTTCTGAAAATAACAGAGTAAAACGGGTGCTCTTAATAATAGTGTAGAAAAACGGTAAACAAAATTTAAATTATATTTTTAAAGAATTGCTGGTTTTTAATAAATCACAATAACTGCTAATCAATATAATACCCACATGAACCAAAAATTCGGTGAACATTTCCTGAAGTTTGATTCACACTTTCCGTACATTCGAACCTTTAGTAAATTTTCGTACAATCATTTTTATGGAAATTTCAGAAATAATATTCTAAATTTTTTCATATAGATGAGTGGAGGCTCATCAATCCTATTCTCGAAGAAATAATTTCAACAACTTGTTAAAGACTGAACATAATTTATTTTATGCATAATTTATTTTATATATTTATTGTTTACATTTTAATTTCTCGTGAGTGATTGTATGAGTGTTGTGGTATTTTATATTATAATTTGACGATGTAACTTCTTTTACCGATGATTTTAATATATTTGACAAACTCCGATAGATTTCATGTTTTATTATTTACAATATTAGCAATGTCTTTGTTTATGTTCTGTGTATTATTTTTAAATTATTGAAATTACTGTGATATTATATTTTTAAAAGAATCTTAATTGTACGAATTTTTAAACTAATTATAAATATAAAACAAATTCGTTACAATTAGTTTATTATTTATTTTTCAAAAATTTGTATAAAACATTTGTAATGTTTCATTGAAAGTTTCTCGTTTTGTTTAAATTGTAACATTTTATTTGCGAAATCACAAAATTGGATTCAGTAGAAAAATTTCACGCTACGAAATAATGCCGACCATTTTTCAGCAATCTCCGAAATTCAATATCGATTAAACAATCATTCCATGAAATTTAACGTCAAGTGGCAAGTAGTAGAAGAACGAGGGTTGGTGATAAGTACAACGCAATAATGGAACTTCGAAGCACAAAGGCAGTATTCTAGATTTACCAAGTACTGTCGGGGTCGTAATTTTGGATGTGATACAGCAAAATTTCAAAGAGGGCGAGCATGTGGATGAAGAAAAAGTTCCAGCCTTAGGTTCGTATTGTTAATATGAGATGTTAATGGATGAAAAAATAAAAAGAAATAATCTTTTAGAGGATAAAGATGCGGAAATGCATTAACAGACCTACCTTTCGTCTTAGAGGTGAAACTTCTGAAAGCAGCGGCTTTGTGGTTGATTCCCCTCACATAGATGACTCTTAATTTCCTCTCTCTGTCAGATGTGACAGCGCATGTCAAAAAACTCTTATTCCATCTAGCCATGACTTTTCACTTTAGAACAAAAAGTTCAGTAAGTGATTTTAACCCACCTCGTCTTTTTCAAACTTGCAATTCATATTTCAAAGAAAAAAGATGTGTGTACAAATGATTAAATGACAAATAAAAAATCTATTCATAATAAGAACTAAAATATGATCATTGATTTAATAGAGAAAAGAAGAAAACAAGAAATTGCATAGAGAATTGCGGTGCTTTCATCTTGCTAATTTGGCACCGTCAACGACGCCATTTGTCATTCTAATAGCCAGAACGACATTTACGTTTTTAATGACTCGAGGGTCTCTTTAATTTACTCGGACTCGTTCCTTTGAATCCCATCTTCTGTAGTATTTTTTAACTCTGTCTACTTCTTTAAAAAATGAGTCTAGTGAACCTGAATCTTTTTAACGAAAAATTTGCCAAGGAAACCGTTGACTCAAAGCATTCATTAATGTTTTTAGAAGTTAAATTTTTAATGTGACTACAGTGTCATGTAAAATTTTCAAATTTCAAAGATATGAGAAAATATAACTTCAATTAGACGCCTTAAGATAAAAAAAAAGTTAAAATTATCTTTTAATATTTTAATAATATTTAAAACTAATATTCCAAGAGTCTTTATTTTTTTAAAAAAAATTGGTTAGGTCTTTTTATTAGGTTTGTATTTTTTCAAATAATATATACACTGAACTTACTAAAGTAAAATTTTATCAAGTCGAAAATATGGTATAATTTACGTAACGGAAGCATTGATGTTTTATAAAATCTGCAGAGTGGGATCTAAGTAGCCACTTATTTATCGATGAGATATAGCGGGAAATAAAGTACGCTTTATTGCTCAAAGAAAATAAAGTGTACATTAAAATTTGTTCTGCGAAGATAAGAAATTTTTTTCTATTATTTTTCAACAGTAAAATCTAAAATAATTAAGCAGATGTCAGACTAATGTTTTTAAAGAGCAACTTCAATTATTGTTTAAGAAAGAAAAGTAATAAATAAAAAAAGATAATAATAATTTCTTGAAATGATATAGAATTTTGACTAACACATAATTTAATTATTATTAATATTTACCTCTACAATTCAGCTGTTGTAGTCAAGTGACACGCTTTCAGTTTGGGCGAATTTATCGTCCAATCTGAACTAAAGATTCGACTTTGGTTGTGAAAATTTAGACCCAAAGACTTCTCCTTCTTCGATTTTAATTTTAATTAAATTAATTTGGGCGAACATGTGCTCCAAAACTTGGCTTCCATTTTGAACTAAAACCAAAGTAGCGCCACGCTACGACCAGTAACAAAACTATTCGATTAATATTTTTTCAGTGTAGTGCTTCCCGTAAGACGTCGCGTCGGTGCTCATTTTTGGCGGTGTTGCCGCATCTAAATAGACTCTTGGCGACGAGACGCGGTCACTCTCAGACTGGTGGTGTTCGGGACAACAAGTGTTTCTTAAAGTTTAATTTAAATTTCAAAATTAAAATCTGAATCTCCTTCGGTGTAGTAGTTATCAGGCGTTAGCTGATTTTAAGGTAAGCTCTCTAAATTAAAATTTACTTCGAGTTATTTATCCATGTTTTAACTTTAAAAATAACTTGGCGCAAACAATCATAAAACAATAAAATGTTGGGAGTATAAAAATTATCAACATTTAATAATTATAAGATAAACATAGTATCACGATAACAGACCACAATATATACTAATAAAATAAAAAATTCAAATGCTGTTTTAATGTAGACAGTTCAAATTTTAAAATTAAATAAGTATCACGGGTTTATTCATCTACAATTAACAACATACAATTTTATTTAAACAATGTTAATATGATTAAATTTTTTTTATATAACAAAAATAATTTTATTAAATCTGATGGAATTTCAATTTAATAATTTAATTTAATAAAAAAGTTTTGAATTCAAAAAAAGGAAATAATATTACTTTCTACAATTCGCGCTGAAACGCTTCTGATTGGTGAGTGTTCCACTCCTCAGACTCTATAAAAGTAGCCGTCTTTCGCGCACGGGGTTCACTACGCTGCGAGTCACGGTCGAGAGCATTACTCTCCGACTAGATCCTAAGAGGCATTCCTCTTAGACGCAATCGAGCATTTCTCGATTGACATTCCCCAAAAGTTTCTCTTTTGGGAGTGTACGTTTTATGACTCTTTCTTACTAAGAATTACTTTTGTTTCCTGTCAAACGTTTCAACTCGAGGATTCTTATCCTATGCGGCTTGCTAATGAGATTTTATTTTATCATTTTCGTCTACGTTTATTGGTGCGTAATCATAATTATAATCGGCAGTGCGTTGCGACTTCATTTTTGTATTAACTTTCTTAATACAATACGATATAAATAAATTTCCTTACGATCGGAAATTTCGATCTCTTAAACGTTGTAAATATTAGGCTCTACGAAAAGAAATAAAACTGTAATTAACTTTACTAAATATACTAATTATTTAAATTAACCTCTTAACGAACCTTGATCCGACGAGCGAATCCGCTTGCGACAGTAAATTGACTTTTTCTTTTAATTAGATTAATTTACACGTCTTTCTTAAAATTTAAGTTTTAAGTTCATTACAGATTTTGTATGATCATGACGATTAGTTTACTTTTTATTGGTTAACAAGATGCAAAATTAAAATTTCCTAGTAAATAAATAAATATTTGAATAAAGTTGTAGGAATGGGATAGGAAAATATTGAATATAAGGAAAATAATACAATAAGGTAAATAATGTAGATTCACTAGAAGTTTATTTCGTCACTGGGACAAGTATAGTGTGATGTGTACAATGTACCAATACTCGTATTTGTCTCTAATATATATAATATATTTATTTCTTTATATTTCATATATGTATAGTTCGTTCTTTTCGTCCTCGATAGCATACAAAAGGATACAGGCACACAAATATCAAATATGCAACTCGTTATACATTATCAATAATTACACTCACAGTGGTAACCATTAAGTTACATACGCATATAATACAAATATATACAAAAAAGCGCGAACATTCGCAGTTTTCCTTGGGCATACAATAATAGTAATAATAATAATAAATTTTATAACGTCGTTGCTTAGGTATCTTTACGCGTGTATTTATATTTATATAAATTACAAAGTAGTATTTACATTGAGAAATAATACGTGCGTTTAATACCTGGAGCCTGTACATACGAATAGAATATAGATCACTCATTATTACGCTAAGTCTACGATAAATCGCTATTATAACCCGACTCGCCGTGTAATGTGGTTGCTCTCCCGTATTCGTGCTATTTAAGAGACACTTAGCACGAGGCTATGCATGTTTCTGCACGTATTTATGCCTGCACTCATATTTACATAGATATGCATGTTCGATTAAACGTTTAAGTTACGCGAAGCTTCTTTCTTCTCGGAAACACTTAAGATTACCGGGAAATGGAACTTGCTTCTGTTTAATAAAATTACATATAAATAAATTGCTGTGAAGCAACTGAACAAAACAGTTTACTAATTCGTTAAAATTTCAATTCCATTAAAACTTCTGATTCTTTATGTTTAAAATTGGTCCCTGGATGAAAAATGCTTTTTTGTTACATTTCTTTTTCTTTTCTCTGATTGAATATTTCAAACTTTTTATGTGCATTGTTTGCAGTAAAAATTTACAGACAAATTTAAAGAGAAACTGTGAATGGAAAATATTGGTGAGAAAATATTTTGTAAGCAATTCCAATTCTTGTTGGAGACGTCTGGTAGTTTATTCTGCTTATCAACTTTAGAGGAACGTATACGCAGGTAGCACGTTGGTTTTACGGGAAAGACGCGACGAACAGCACAAAAGAGCTATAAAACATCCCACAAACACGCAACGAGTCGGTATGTTATATACGAGTGCAACCCTTTCAGGGAATCCCTCTTATCTTGTGACCTTTACAAACTAACTTTTTTTTTACCCTTCGGATGTTTCCGCGTTTGCTATTTAATTTCCTTTACAGTTAGAAAAATGTTGCGTCGTCAGGTAGGATAAATTGATATTAAATTGTCGGAAATACCGCCTTGCTTCTCTAGAGAAAGGAACTCAAGAGAAGCGTACGCATCTTCTCAGAAAATAATAAAAATCTCGGCATTTCATATTTACGCCATCTTCAAAAGACATTCAGACTTTAATACTGCGTTTTACTACAGATTCTTGAGATTTCCTTCAAGTTGCATTATTATTGAAAAGAAGTTATTAAACTGTAAAAAACCGAAATAACAAATTTTTCATCTCTTCGAAATGAATTTTTGTTTCTGCGTCACAATTTGTCAATCATTTCTATTTTGTTATTTGTTATGCAAAAGATACTAAGACAGAATGTGAGTTAAAGAATCTTAAATTAGAAATGCCAACCTAACCTCGAAAAGCAAAGCTTTTGTATAATTTGTTTAAGGTTTGGTAGAAATTTTTTAAAAATATCAAAAATTGTATTAGCTACTAAAGAAGGATTCTACGATGCACGTTGGGTTTGACTAAATAACACGATATTCAACTTCGTAGTCGTTGTAAAAGATTAATGATCCGTTTTTTTCTACATATAAAGCCTATCTGTATAGTATAAACAACGGATTTCATTCAAGATACAGAAAAGTCACGCTGGGCGCTACCGCCTTGCGTTCGATTCGTTTTATATCACAATGTGGTCGGGTTCTTACACATATGAGTTAGTCATTATTGTTGTCTCATCCCTGTATTGTCGATTCTCTTTACCAAAAATTACATTTCTCGCGATTCCCGCTCTTAATTGTCACATGAAGGCTGAGACGGTAAAGATAGAGAACTACCTATACGGAAGAAGATTTGTCGAAATGAGAACACAGTCAATAGAGAAACAAAATTCACAACTACTAATTTAAGAACTAATCGAATTAGTTTGTTAAAAGCTATTTATAAAGCATATTTTTAATATAAATACAAAATTTTAATACAAAATTTAAATTAAGACGAAATATATATTAATATTTAGAAATATTTATAAGAAAAAAATATTTTCTGGATTTCACAGCTGACAAAACGAGTCTACTCGGAGTTTGCGCAGAACTGATGTTCTTTTTAGGTTAGGTACGGTATGAAATTCAACAATTAAGTTCTTTCTGCACAAACTCAGAGTTTACACTTTTCATCTGTTATGTAATGAAATTTGATAATTGCGTTCATGTTTGTGATCCTAGAGAAAAAAGTTATCTTTATGGTAGAATGTTTTCTCGACTTTCACCTATAAACAGATTTTTTTTCTTTTGGTTTATTGTAACTCGTAATGAAGTGCAAGATACTTAAAAAAGGCTTTCCTATGAGAAAACAAAAGAACGGAACGCAAAATTAGAGAATATAGAGAATAAAAATTAAAATTTACATGAAAACCAAGAATGTAGAATCAGTGTTCCCTGCATAGTCCCAGGTCTCCGCTAGAAAGTAGCGATGTCCTGGGACGGTCCAGAACAAGCGATGCTTTCATCGCTCCGAAAATCGAAAAATGCGGCTTTACAATTACGTACCGTACGTCTCCCTGGTACGAATTTTATTCAAATTAACTTTTTTCTTCAAGATTCCAAACACACGCAGTTTTTGTCCCTGCTTGCTGACACTCAAAATTTTATTTAACGTGAGAGAAAAATCAAATTAAAAATTCGACAAATACTGTTCTCCCAGCATAATCTAATAACTAAAAGTCTACGCATTTATGCAAACATAAATTAAAAAAAAGTCCACCAACGAGGCGCTGTACAGACAATAAATAAATACATCGCTTGGGACTGAGTTTTTTTGTATTTAAAATTTTTTGTTCATACGAGTCAGTCTTGTGTGTGAGTGTCGATCGATGCTCGCTACCATTTATGTTTTTGGCAATCTGGAAGCGAGATACAGACCGCATAATTATTTAACGTTGTGTATAAACTTGACTCGCTAGAAATTCGATCCGGAGAAATTTCACTCATCCTTTTGTTCCACAAAGGCAAAGTTTGTTGGTCGCTTATTTGTAGAGGAAAAACTATGTTTGAAAGTATAGACAAAAACGTTAAAAAAGAAGACGTGAAGCTGTGGTTTGGTTTCGGTATTCTAGGAATTTTCGAATATGCTTAAAGTTCCTTTGAGCTTATGGTTTCGTGGAAAAAGGATGTAAAAAATATTTACGACGAGCCTGTGGCAGTGTAGTGTTATAAGCTCGATTTTGTTGAAAACCCCGGGGCGAATTTCTAGAGGAGTTATTTCCCTAACTGATATGCCAATAATTTTAGTTCACCCACCGCCGTAGCGATTATCCAAGTTATACCTATAGTAATATTATAGCGTTAAAACTACTGTACACCCAAAGAAGAGATTCGAGAATAGTGGAAATTTATTTCCCTCAAAGAAATAATGAATTAACAAATAAATTAACTTTTACTTTTAGAAAGCTTCGTTCATTTAGTAATTCAGTAAAATGTCAAATCTCTTCTTTGGAAAAATATCCATCAAGTTGATGAAAAGTTTTATAGAAAAGAGAAGCTCCGATTTCCTAGTCGTCGACTTAAATAATATCTCACATTTATCAAGAGATCGGTACTTGAATTTTTATAATAAATGAACGGTGTTGTACCGATTTCGGAATTCACAAAAGTCTTTGAAAGTAATGTACAATTAAAAAGGATTGACCTTTTTCTGCAGTTGATTTCGTCCTTCGCAATTGCGTGTACCTTGTGCAATTTAAATTGAGTATTATCCTTGTTTCTTGCAATCGTCGAGTTTAAAGGTGAAGCAAAATAATGACATGTATATGAAGATTAATGAGGGTGCTTACGATTTTCGAAGAAGTATGCGAAGGCTGTGCATTCCGGAGTGTAGAAAAAAGACTGCTGTCATTCCTGGAGAAGTTCTTATGCGAATCTATGAAGGGAATGCTCCCGTCGCTTGCTGCCTCGACGTTCTCGTTCACAAACCGGTTCAGGACTCGGTGGACTCGAGTACGTCAGGTTACTGGTGCCTCGAGGAGGTGGCACACTCATTGGAGGTGGAGGTGGAGGAAAAAAGCTCTGCAAGCACGCCTGAAGCACCAAATATTCATAAGTCTCGATTGAAAACATGTAGAGAGGAAACGTCAAACGCTTTACTTAAGTTACAAAATGCATTTTTCCGCTGGAGGCAAAAATGAAATATTGCAGGGCAAGCAAACTAAAATCTCACACGAGAAATATACTTTCTAAAGGCTGAGGAAGGAAAGGAACAGAGAATTTAAATTTTCTTGCTAGGCGAAAAGAAACTTATATATTCAATATTGTGCAGATTACTCCAGGGAAATTTTCTAAATTATAAAAAGGAATAGCACGAGTTTCGTCTTGAGACTTAATAGCTTAGTCAAGGATTAAATGTTGTAAGCTCAGTTCTAGCACAAGTTTACACAAGTACAGAGGCTTGGAAGTTAAATCCCAAACATCAAGATTTCTGTTTACAAGCTGATTATGCAATTAATTATTCCGTAAGTGAATCTTAAAACTAAGAATCTAATTGATTAGAATCCATGAATTCTTTAAGCATTTGAATTCTATTTAAAATTTTATTGCAATTGATTATTTATCTACCTTTGCACTTCCTCTGGAGGATTTTGAAAAGACACTATCCTGATCACTGCTCACACTAGGCACAGGCATAGGTACTGCATAGTCATAGGTTGCGTCTGTAACAAAAAGAATTTTCAACATTAACAAGTGTTTGCTACAAGTGTTTATTTCATATGGTTGTCAATTGCAAAAATCATTAGTTTAACATACTGTGACAGTAAATAGTTTTGAGTGACTCTACACTTTGAATTTGGCAGTAAAAATGTTGATTATTCTCAGAGGTTGGGAATCCAGTCGAAAAGATGACAATTGACCCAGATGGACAAACGTGTTGGAAATGCAACGATATCTTCTACAAGTAAATATTAGTCTACAGAAACTAGAAAAAGGACATTAAGAACAATAAGTAAAGGTTCTAGGACTTATCAGTCTTTGCCTGACTTGAGGCGCGTTCGGTTAGAAACTATTTGTCTCCCTTATTTTGTGTACCAATGTTACTTTTTTCTCAAGTACTTTAATAATGAATAAATAAGTTCTGTGTAATTAACTGTTTCCTTTTATTTATAATTACCTTTTATATAAATTATCTTCTATACGGACAATTAATTTCAACAAAACGATTTAAGTGAAATTTTAGAAACTATGATTATGCGAATTGTAGAGAACAGCGCGCCATGGTAAGACATCTTTGGACATGTCGGGTGCTGTCCTATGTCCGAAAAAAGACCATAGCGCACTGCTCTTTATTATTCATATAATCACAGCCTTTAAAATTCCACTTGGGTCTTCACTCTTGGAAAAGTGGAGTTGACCCGTATCTACAATCGACAATTATTAATAACTATAATTAATTTACTTTCATTAAAAATTCTATATTTTTCTCTTGTCAGACCTATCATCCTTTTTGGTTCAATTGTTTGTTTTCCTTACTTTGATATTCATCGAGTTAAATTTGAAAGAATTCAAAATGTATTTTTGCGGTTCGCGGCATGGAAAATTGGTCTCAGAAGGGACAGATTTGACCATGATTACAGTCAACTTAGAACTTTATTTAAGATTCCTTTGTTATCATCTAGATTTTTGTATTCTGACTTATTATTTTTATATAAGGTTATAAATGGACTGCTAGACTATTCTGACCTATTCGCAATTGTTGACTTTTATGCGCCTTCAAGATCTCTAAGGTCTACACATCTTTTTAGATTAACTACTCACAGAACTTTGTATGGTGATAATTCACCTTTAAGTAGAATTTGTAGAGAAGCGAACCCGCTTTCTCTTGTATTAGATTTTTTTGCTCCGTCCGGTCAATTTGAATCTAGATTAAGAGCAATTGTATTTGATGAAAACAATGTATAAAACTATTGTATTCTATAGATTAAGTTTATGGCTAAAGGGATTCGTCCCGTGAATTTGTAAATAAATAAATAATTAATATGAATATGATTGAAATGGTTTTAAACCGAAATCCAGTGATGATCGATATTAATTGACATATTACATTAACCTGCAACATTAATTCCTATCATTCCGTGGTGAAACGGATCCGATAGTAATGTAGCCTAGTATCTGAGGTATGTGACTCACCGGACTGTTCAATGTTGTCGTGCAAGTCCTTGTTGTCTAAGACGACAGTACTGTATCCGTAGTATGCAGCATGCGGTGGCTCCCGATATTTGTTCTCGTGAAAGGGTTCCTGGTATTCGTCCAGTCTGACGTCACCGAGAAGCCGATCATTCAAATCTCGGGGTAGAGTAGTGAGTTTGGCGCCAGAATACCTGTCATCTAGATCCTCGACCCTGTAGGTTATTAGTGATGAATCTTTTTCAGTGGTCCCATAAGCAGATTCAGAAGACAAATGGTGGTGATTTCCTGAGGGAATGGCACCTTTTGCACCTAGAGGACTCGCGAAATTCTTTCGCTGCCTGTGTCGGGAAACTATCAGGAAAATAGCTACAGCTAAAAGGAGAATGACTGCCGTCAACACTCCTATTATCACAGCCATGTACGTGGGATCATCCTGCTTTGCAGTGGAAACAGGGATTTCAGCCTGGAGCGGCGTATCACGATCAAAACTCCTATCCTTGATCCGGGGAGCTTCTGTTGAAGGAGGCATTTCCGGAGTAAAGTTTCCGTGAGCGATATCTGAAATTAAACCAAAAGTTCCCTTTTGACGAATCGATTTTAATTTACTCGCTTTGTTTCAATGATCTGAAGAAATCTCTCTAAATTTAAATTCCAAAAATTTAATTGTTATTTATTAGCTGAAATATGATTTAATAATTATCTAAAGAAATGTGGATTGTAATTTAATATTTATTGCGATGCAGTTTTTAAAAATCTGAATTCAAATATTTCACTGTGAGTTATAGGAAAAAAGGGTGTGTATATTATTGGTTTCTTAAAACTCGTAATAGCTTTGTTCTCCATTTGCCATAAATAATAGCGAGTTAAATTTATGAAGACTTTTAAAATTGGAAGACGCTGTCTCAATTTTGAATCGTGTGCTCAATGTTCCACTTTCGATTCATGACGCCGCGCAGAATTTTACGTCACGGAAAGTAAGTCATGAAGTTGTACTCACCAGAGTCAAAGGTGACTTCGCTGATCATAATCCAGCGCGAAGCGAATCCAAACTTCAACTTGACGAACTTGCCGATTCGATGGTGTAACTTAATCGTTATATTACGTGAGTTTTCAAAGATTCGGTCCTCAACTGTTTCATACACGATTGGATCACCATTGTAGTATTTACCTCCAATGCTAAACATGACTCCTACTTCTGAAAATACCTGTAACAGATTAAATAATAATCATCAAATAACTGCATGTTTTATTTCATCAAAAGGTACGCTTCTATTATAAGGTACGCTTCATTAGAAGGTATGCTTCTAGACTTTTTGACGGTAGTCAATTATCACCGGGTTATAAGAGAAACCTCTTTGTAGTTACAAAGCGTCTCTCCAGGTGGCGCATCGTAATAACGGAAATCTCTAGATAACTTGGTACACTATCGTCGTTACTGACAATGAGAAGGTAATGCTTTATGAAAGGACAAATGGACCTAATAATAAAGTCTTAATATAATTTGAATAAAATTTTCGATTTGTGTTCAGTAGGCTGGAAAATTAATACCAATTGATATACTTCAAACGAATGTGTCTTCAATTAGACGAATTAGCGTAATTCCATTTGAAAGATTGACCTTTTCAATAACATGTGATAATAAAAGGTACGACGATAATATAATCGGTTCTATGAGACGTGTGTAATTGATTCTATGGAAACGGTGAGCTTTAGTATACTAGTGAGCTTGGTCTTTACGAGGATAATTGATTAAAGTTAAATTTATGAAACTTGAGTCTATTGTGTAATCTAAATCTACATCTAAAGGAAATGGGATCAATTTCAACTAGCTTTCACTTCATCTAAAGTCAACTAACGAAAGCAAATCAGGATTATTGAGTTCACAGGCTCACTTTAAGGCATCACTTGAAATGATTTCCGTGTGCTAACGCAGCTAACCGGTCGTTCGCAGCGATCCAACGCTGATTAGAACGACAATGACAGCAACGACCTCGATAATGGCAAGCCGTAGGTAGGTCTCAAGAAGCTCAGAGGCGTGGAGTCGAGGCGGAATGCTAATTCGCTCCAGACACGATGGTACGATAGTGAGGTACAGAACTTAGACTTGAGGATGTGGGGGAAGAGAGATTACAAAGCACAGATTATCTAACTCCTTCACCTCGAGGAAGACGTCGCGGTGGCCCGTATGGATTTTCAACCTCGCCCTCCAGGCAGTAGGGTTTCGATGGGGTGTTGGGAGGGTTCCTGGAGCTTTGAAGTGCTGTCTTTCAGTCGTCGACGTGTTCTATCCCACTAGAGTAAGCTCACGCTTGTTAATAGGAGGGTCGCGAGCTTCTCAGCAGTCTTGCCAGACTGTCGGTATTGTATTTGAATGCGTGGCGTATCTGCACCCACGACCGGTCGTTGCAGCCATTGTCAGGGAGCCCATTTCCCTCCACAACCTCGAAACTCGTAACCATCAACCCCGAGAGCTACCTTCTCGCGCTTTCTCGCTCCCTCTGCCATACAATCATAGAGCTGGGTAATGAGGCGCTCCATTCAAATAAATCTTGATACCGAGCAGAGTGTTTTGCAGACCATTATAAAATCCAAACGGAATACGGCGCCGGAAAATTTTCAAGAGGAAGGGCGAAAGTTAATCCCTCACTGGATACCCTCTTTGTGTGCTTCTATCTTCAAACTCATAATCCATAAACTTCCACTCAAAATTCTTTAAACTGTTCTCAAGTTCAAAATCGATATTTCTTAAGCACTGTTATTAGCATTGCAGAGTTCAAATAATTATCATCAAATTAGTTAAATTGACATCATACAGATGACGCCTTTGTCGGTACTGTCATTTACTACTTATTCTGCAATTAAAATTCGCAACTGGAGTATGCATGTCGACTATATTCAGCATCATTTTAGTGCAGATGTAGAATAGAATACTTTGTGAATAGAATACTAGAGTTTCTGAAACACTATTATCCAGGATCTTCTCGTATTGAATTCACCAGAGGAACAGGATTTTCATATGTATCCGCTAAACTTTTTCTCTAGTTGGATAAAAGCCTAGCAAAAGAGAGGCTAAGGTAGAAAAAGAGTCTCTTTTACCCTTCATTTCGTTCACCGTGTAAGTCTGCTCGCCTAATCGTCGCTGCGGGGCTTTCCAATTTCCTCTTTCACACTCACCTCCATGAATGTAAGCACGTCTCTTGTGCAGGTTTTCGTTTCTTTTTTATCAAGACCTTACTTTTAAGGTGCGACGAAAATAGAATTTCCAAACGAACTTGTGTTATATTTGAAAACACCTACTACTTAGGTTTAAGAACCTGAAAATTGTGCTCTTTGAAATTCTCTTTTCCTTCCGTACAATCCCAGAAAATTTATTACACTATGTCCCATTTCTATCAGAAAATAATTTCGAAAGCACAATATCACATAACATTTAAAGTAGTGCAAGATATATAAAAGTCCCGAATTCACTAAGTATCCAGTATTTTCCAAAGATGTTCTGTTTGTGTTCATCTGGCAAAATAGTCGGCCATCTTGAAATGTAAAGGCGCACTAGCGCCATCAAAACTAAGATCAGCAATCGACGGTCGGCATAATCCACGCGCAGCGGTCGATACAAGGACTATTGACTTTATCATTGTATCACGACTTGTAGATCGATGCGCTTGCGCAGTCTTGGCGAATTGTCGTTGACGACGAGACGCGTCACTTCTAGTCTGGTGTTCGTACTGAGTGCATCGTTTGAGCGTTTTATAAAATTATTTTAATAAAAATGTGAATTCTATTATTTTGGAGCAATCGCTGGACGACAGGTGAACTCCTTATTTTTGTCTTTCTTATAAGTGGAGTCGTTCCCACTTGTTTATAATATAATAAATTAGTGCTCAAGTGTTTTTCTAGTACGCGTCTGATTTAATCGGCCTCATGGTCAAATAATTTGTAAAATCTCTCCGCGATTAATATAAATGTTAAATTAAATATTTACTCTTGAATTACAATGATTATTGGTGGAATTTGAATCCAGTGTTTTTCCTTATCCCGACGCTCTCCAGTTTTTCTTTAAAATATTGAGTTAGTTTGGCATAATTTAGATTGATTTACAAATAATTTCGATTTAGTTATTTCTCCGCTATTCTAAAAATAACTTGGCGCTAGAGAATTAAAACTAAATTTGTAAAAATTAAGCCAAGTAACCAGAAATAAATTAAATAAAAGTGAAAATAAGTGAAATCTGGTTATAGCACATCTGAACTCGAATTGACACAGTTAACAAGATGGCCGGTTAGTGGTTAATAGTGATCAATTTATATCAATTTTATTTTGAGGTTCAACGATACTTCATACTCGAAAATCGCGATTAACAAATACCGCTTTAAGTTAAAAAACGTATAAAATGTATTAACCATATTTTAATTTAAAAAAGGGTATATTTACCTGAACATCTTTGGTGAATTGATTATTGCAGAAGATATGAACAGCAGAGAATTCCCTGACGTGGTCAAACTCAAACTTGATTTCTAGAGGGTGAGCGGAACGAGTATCGTTCCTCCAACCTACCCACCCTTGACCCCGATCGTAGTCGTAGTAACCCATCTTGAAATTATCGGGCCCTGTTCTGCCGTCCGTGAGTTGGCCGAGACCTCGGCGAAGTTCCCCGTCCCAGTGACCATCGTAAGTCGCGTCGAAAAATTCCCAGTTGCCTCGTTTATCCCCCTGTGGCATCGAGTACGAAACGATTCCATCGTTCCATGGACAACCGTACAATTCGACTCGCATGCAGACCGTGCGACGATGGTAACTGTACGGCAGAAAACGAATCTTGCTCGCCCAGATCGGAGGCTCCAGATCTCGTTTCGATTCTATGTAAGTATTGCTGTTTCCTTTGATCACCTGAAACAGAAAAGGTTCCACTTATCAAGATCTCTGTTTTACGGTTTTTAAAATAGTCTCAGGTACTTTGGAACTTATTTAATTTCCAGAGCACGAAAATCTTGACTTACCAAAAGCGTTATAAAATCCCTACACTACGAAAATTTTTAGTTGCCAAAAATGCTTCTTAATTCTTTCATGAAATTACAGAGAAAGTAATTATAAAACTTTAAGCCACCCTAAGTTTGGAGACTTTGACTGGTGTTAGCTTTGAAAGCAGTTAGCTTTTAATGGAGCATGAGCAGGACGAGAATTCTGCGAATTGGATGAAAACTGCTGAGTTATATACACACAAGTGGATCGAGTGCAGGTAACGCTTGGAGGCTGACAGGAGTAACGAGTGGCGAAAATAAAGTAGTGTCAGCTACCGACGCAATTACCTCACACGAGAGCACAACGTGCAGTTCAGTCGGGCACGAAAAATTCTTTATACGTGTTCGGCGAGTGAGTCGAGTTGGTGAGGGCACGCGTTGTTAAACGAGAGAGTTTGCACCTGTCGAGATCACGACCGAACACCAGGGCTCGGTCACGTCTCGACGATACGTGAGAACAACCAAGAGACTAGAGTAGTTCTGCAGTTCTCATAAGTGGAAAATAAGAGACCCTTTGTTCGAACGATAGAGTCCTTCTCGAACTCTGAATTTCTAGATCATCCCATCGATAGGTGCTTTTAGACTTTGACTCAACATTCAGAGCTCTAATTTACGAAACATCTTTTGCAACTTTTGTTTAAGTTTCGATAATAATCAATTATCTTTTTCAGAATATACGTAAGTGCATTAAGTACTGCGCGCATCCATTTTTAGATGGATTTATGATGCGCACAACCTAAACGGAAAGACGCCATTTGGAAGTGTTTGGAAGGAAGCGGTAGGCGCGGTAGGCAAATAAAATGTTTAGGCAGGGTTGAGAAGCCATCTTATGGCGATATACGTAGAGTGAATACCGTTCCTTTACCTAGCTATTAGGTATTTTGAATCTCGTGCAGTATTGGCGATATTAGAGACCTCTTTGGCGACTATTCGTCACGAAAGTGGGAAATGTCTACCCGCTTATTTTGTGTAACTGGAGGGTACGAGAGGCGTTTCTGCATACGGCTGATGAGAAGAGAGGTTGCGTATTTTGTGGCTTCGCTTATTCAGCATAAAGTTGACTGCACGGCTTTACCTCGTTTTCGTTCAACGACGGATAATACTTATAGAAGAGGTATTACTCAATATTACCCTTAATGCTCAAACCGTGAAATTCCTCGTTCTGACGATTATACAGGAAGAAATGAAATCGTCTCGCAAGAAATTATTAACTAATGTTTTTTAATTCGAATTGGCCTACCTTAGGCCAATAAACCTTACAAAAAAAGGTGATGATATCGGGACAAGATTGGATTAGGGAATCAAGCGCACGAACATTAGGTGGATTAATTTCTTGATATTTTTTGAGCTAAGACAAATCCTTGCGTGGTGTTAAGATGACAGTGTGAAGGTGTGGCTTCGACCAACGCCCATGTTATGTTAATGTATTGTATCGCCTCTTACTCGATGAATGTGAGTAGCACCTTCCTAACAGTAGCTACTACTCGAGTCTCTCTCTGAAGCCAAATAATTCAAGTCGCTAGCCAAGATTCAGTCAGATAAGAATACTACTTTTGTCTAATTATGCAAAGGTTGCGTTTCAGAAAGACTCCTGTCTCGTCTTGGAAACTAACTAAAATTGTAGAAATTATATTGGAAATGAATTATTTATTAGACAAATAAAGAGAAGTTGTAAAAATAATTAGAACTTTATGAACAGCAGACGAAATGCATTGAGATCTAAGTTAGGACGACACGCCACCTGGTATGACGCTTTGCAACTACGGAAAAGAGGTTACTTGTGGTGTTTTAACCCGGTGGCCAAACAAAATAATTATGTACCATAATCTGCAGTGGAAATATTAATAAAAAAATACACATTTCAAAAATTATTCTAGCGAAAAAAAATAAACTAAAAACGAAACGATTAGTCATAAAAGAGAACGAAGTAGATGAAAATCATAATGGAAAAGTAGATATTAATGATAGAAAAATTAGTGAAAGGAAAAGTCTAGGAATAATGGTAGATCTTTTAAGTCAGGGATCAAGAAGTTATTTGAAGAGATTCTGGAGAGATGCTCAGAATCCTTGAGGATATTCATAGCACAACGAATATGAAAATGTTCCGTCGGTGAGAATATCTCACCTATTCAAGCATTGAGTATAAAGGTGAGAGGAAGCCGTCTGACCCGCGTGCACGCGACGATCTTCCCTCATTTTATTGATCCGCCCTCCTATACAAATAAGTTGGAAGTAACCCCTCCATTTTAACTTCTGAAGAAACTCTACTGGCCAGTAAACTCCACCAGCACTCTAAATTCTAAAACGAACATCCAGTAAAATGTTTTGAAAAGAACTTCCTCCATAATGGACGAAGGGAAATGGCTTTCATTTTTCTCGTTGATACTTTCTCTTCAAAACTGATGTGAGTCATAAATGTCAAGTTCTGTTTATTCTTATTTATGTTAGGTCAATACAATTTCAGCTTCTTTTTCAATCAATATCAGTTAAACTGGTAACCGAATAATCATACTATAGGTGGAGAAGAAAATCAATAACTGTCGATCAACAATTAAAGTACTGTATCAGCTGCTGTGAGTATACCATTTTAATTGAATAGGTTGGATTGAAACAATTTGTAGTTTGAAATCTAAATTTATTTATCTAATGTATTTAAAATAAATTGGAACAATCGTATCAAATTGTAATTGTATCGAAAATTAAGCACTTACCTCTTCATTCCGGATGTCTCGATATCGAACCCATTTGCCCAATCTAGGTCTCCAATACTCCAGGAGATAAGCTTCTGCATATTCGACACCTTGTCCGTTTCCGAATCGACCCTGAGTAGCAGTTCCAGTGATTAAATGTACGGTATGCAGATCGATCTCGAGCCACTCTCGTGGTTCAGTTGTGATCTGTTGTTTAGGACACCAGGCACCTCCATGGCTCTCTTGTTTAAGTCTGGAAAAAATATTATTCCACAGATTAGCAACTACATTCAGAATCTCTAAAATTTTTTTAAAATTCACAGAAAAATACTGGCATTTTGAGAGAAAATAGAACGGTTGGAGAAATGAAACGTGACAATAGATCGCTTTTCGTTGAATTAGAGATTCACCCCTAGAA
Organism: Ganaspis sp. Gsp50; assembly: GCA_011057455.1. Taxonomy (NCBI): domain Eukaryota; kingdom Metazoa; phylum Arthropoda; class Insecta; order Hymenoptera; family Figitidae; genus Ganaspis; species Ganaspis sp. Gsp50. The sequence goes on along the minus strand of WNHD01000124.1, from coordinate 73,477 downwards.
GAGGAGTAGAGAACACAATAATATAATCATTCTCGTGTGCTTGTATATCCGACGGATAAGCTTCGCTTCAGCGATGGAATACGCGATGAAATTATAATTTATCGACCGGCTTCCTGGAAGCGGATGATATGAATTAAAGATGAGGTCTTCAGGACGCGTGAGCACGAGAGAGCCACTTCGATTGCTAATTGTACAGTTTCCTTTCGCGAGTCTATGAGAATTCTGTCATCGTGTGGTCCTTCATTCAAGATGGAAAAGAGCTCTATCAACTTTGAATCCCTACAATAAAATCCCAAAGAGAACTTGAAATGGATTAAATTTTCTGAAACTCTATTTAAAAAAGAAGGAATAAGGCACATTCAACAGACTAGGTAGTTCTAGAAATTTAAGACCTCCTAGAAAATCAAGAGCATGTAACAAAATCCTGGTAATCAGGATCCCTATTTTCAGAATCGGATCGTAAAGTGTCTAACTAGAGCCAACTTTATCGCATAATTCAGTTGAATCTTCAAGTCCGATTCAGAGCTTCAAATAGCTTCATTTCGTAGGGCAAGTGGATCCATAAACAAGAGTATTAAATCGGGAAAAATCGGGACAAGGAGAAAATATAGGTGGGCGAGACAAAAATGTTTTTGCGATAAAAGCTAGTCGGCAACTCGGCACTGCTCTAAGAAGTGTCAGGGTTCTAACTGACAGTACAAGGTGCTCTGACGGCAGTAAACTACTACGTGTGGTACATGAACTGGCGTTTAGAGTCAGCGGGTCTCCGATTCTTCTTCTTCTCTCTTTTCCGACTTCTCTTGCTTCCTGCAAGCGAGACGATCGCACGCCAGACCATAACTCATAGCCCATTAAGAGGGCTCAAACTGCCTGCCACTTTGATACAGTCCGCATCAAAGACATTCCAAACACACTGTCCTCGATAAATCTCCTACGCGTGCGATTATGTTTGCGTCTTGAACGCTTTCGTGACTTTCCGACCAACGGCGCAGCCACTGGACCGCAAATGTGGAATCTTTCCATCAGCACCTCCTCCCCGTCCGGAGACTTTAGTTCATTAACAACCTTACGCCAACTGCGGAAAGATTCATTTCAAAAATGTGTGTTCCATGGTCGCGTGAGACTTAGGCAATTAACACGAATAATTGCATTAAAATTTGTCTCGGCTTGATGCTCACAGATGGCATTAGGTTCCAAGTGATGATACACTATTTTTAAAAAAGGTGTCAACCATGTTCGTACTAGAGAAAACGAAAAGAGACGAATAACTTAATTAATAGTTAATTAATAACTGAAATCAATGAAATAACTGTGCGCAATGAACGTAACCCGAATGATCACCCGAATGATTGAAGATGGAAGAGTGGACTTTGTTACTTCGTGCTTGACGTTCACAGATGGCGTACCAAAGAACAATCCTGCAGCGCCGTCTGCTGAGATAAATACTTACTTCCACAGAGTAAATCATACAGTTTACCTTTATAATCCTAACAATTATAATCACTTAATAAACAAAATAAATAAAAATCTAACGATTCTAATCTTATTAATGATTTTTTTATTAATGACTTATTAATTTATTGAATGAAACAAATTTATTAAAATTCCAGACAATTTCTCCAAAAATAGCTTCTAATTTTGTTCGAAATTTTCCCAATTTTGTTTTGGAAATTGCGGATTTCTACGCCATTGAAGAGCAAGAGGTTGGGAAACAAGGCGGGTAAATGTAATTTTCACGGAAGTCTTCCGTGGAGGTGGCTCCTTCGCCAAATTGACGACGCACTCTCTTTGACGGTTATAATTGACTCTGAATCGTTTGAGATAAACTACATGTCTCGGACCACTGATGGCTGCTAAATAACCAAGCAAAGGGTTAAAGTTGGCTTAACTCCACTCTAACATCTTTTCCAAGAAACAAATTTGGTGTTCATACAAGATGGTTATGAGGGCTGAATAAATTATGTGTTCAGTAGATCATAGAAGGAGATGGCAATGCGTTACGGAGTACCTAAAAGGGACAAAGTAATAGTCGCGATTGAGCTTACGACCACTTGCATGCGGGATGCCACATCATTAATCCTCATTGTTGGTATAGAAGGTCGAATTAGAGGTTCGTTGAGTACAGAGTGATTAATCTGTTGGCCCCTCAACTAGAGGTTCTCAAACCAGAGGAGATGAAACCTACTTAGCAACTCTTTTCTAGGATGAATAATGTCCTTTCTTTCTCAATTTAAATTGATGATTCGTGTTTTTCACTAGAAAGTACTATGCTTCTATAAAAAAACCTTTGATTGCATAATACTTTTTAGAAAGTATGTAAAGTGTTTTTTGAAATGAATGTTAATAGAAGGCAATGTCAATATTTTTATTGATAGATAATCCATAATTGTAAATTGTACGAGGACTAATGTGGCGATTTTAATCAGGATAGGATCTGGCGGTAATTAAATAAGAGAGGCAGTGTTTTCCGTTGATTGTAGAACTCTAAATTGGACATTGCAAAAGGGTGGAGCGAATACTGACCGTCCATGATGAGGTCCCACGTTTCCACTGTCAAAGCTGGAACTGGCAGTGATGTCAGCATCAGGAATCGCTCCCGACTCCATTCCCAAGGGTCCGATGCATTGTGCTGTAAACATAAGAAAGAACGTGTTGTATCATGCTGGGTAACGATTATTTACAATCTACTCGGCTGAAAACGAAGATCCGTTTGAACAACTTAATGTCTCTTTATTCGCTTAAATCAAAATCACGATCGTAACAGTATCTCATTTTTCTGGCAGTTAAAGTGCTGCTAGTGTGAAATAAATAAATAATTTCTCAATCATTTCTATCTTTTACTTCATTCTAATACATTACAGAACGTTTTATTACAAGTTCGTGAAAAACCATTGCAAAACAAGACTCCAGAAATAGAACAAGAATAGAAATAGAAAAATAGAATAGAAATAAGAGTAGAATAGAAATAAGAGTAGAATAGAAATAAGAGTAGAATAGAAATAGAAAAATAGAATAGAAATAAGAGTAGAATAGAAATAGAATAGGATGAAATAAATATTGATCAGGAATGAAATAGAAATGGGCAACATAAAACTATGTCTAAATTTTAATCTCAAGAGAGTTGAATTATTATAAAGTTTTCTGGCAGGCAATCTTAATTCCTAATTGAGTCGCGATTTATGTTTTAATATCGCGCGGTAATAAGGCGGGGAGCTTGATATGTTTTTTGTGAAAGAACCGAGAGTAATTAATTTACATTCACACCCACGCTCGAAATAGAAAAGCAGCAAGAAAGAGGAGAGGGGAACTTGTAAATGCCAAAGCTGGGACCGTTGCACGCAGTCATTAATAATAATCAGAGAGTACTATAACAAAGGAGAGTGGGTCGAATTAAATCTACTCAGTAAGAAAATCTTGCGATGAGGATTTATATACCACGGCCGGCGCTGATTGCGTTTTCCAGATTTATTCCGTCTCCTCGTTCATGCTTAAATTAGCCAAACAATACACGAAGAGGATTTAATTCCTTCACGTTCTTGGAATACTTCAAATTGAAACTTTCAACCAAGGGAAGCTCAAACCGCCCAGAATCTTTGATAGATTATCATCAGATGTTGCCTCTGAATCTAATTGATTAAATTTATTGTCCGGTGAAACTGTCCTTAATTGATTTTGAGAAATAATTTAAAAGAGAAAAATAATTAACGAAATCAGATAGACTTAATGAATTAAGAACTGGGAATCTTCTTGAATCTCGAATCATTTTACCTGGAATGTTGAGATTTTGATCAGGAAAATCAAAACTCTAAGATAATTGATGAAATTTTGTTTGAAATGACTCGAAAGTAGAACACGAGAAAAGGCGCCTTATCATGAATCTCGGATAGTTTGAAAACTGAAATCTCGAAATTCGGATCAAGCATTTGAAGAAGAGGCAGTAATCCTCACTGGGAAAAGAGAACGAGTCCTAATCGCGGTAAACCAACCTGAAAAGTTTAAATCCCCGGTAACTACTTCACAGGAAACCCTCTTACCTCTCTTCCTTCGTTACCGCAGAAGTCGTCGCTTCACGAAAAGAGGTGGAGGAAAGAGGACAAAAATGAGATAAAGTCCCGTACAGGATTCTCTGCTGGCACAAAGTCGTTTGTTTCGAGAACGAGGAAAAAAGTGGTTATCAATTTGACAGTGACGTGGTAAGGACCGAGGCCAGCGAGTATTCAATTTCCCTAGACTGGCTGGAAGAAGAGTACACCCTTCCGTTCGGGACTGTCACTCTTGAGAGTTATGGACGCGAAATGAGTGGCTGGGGCGGGCAAATGTCGCATAACTTACTTCCCTTGCCCGCTTCTTTTCCAAGATGTCTATAAATACAGAATCGAACCTGCTTCACAACGCGTTTAGATGCACCATTTTGCGAATGGGCTTCGGGAAGTCCCTAGTGCCGGAAGTACCATGCAGTGAGACCAATCGATGGTCGTAAAGATAGTACATTGCGATAGAAAGTATCGAGTCGATTGGAAATGACTACCTACCGATATCCCTCTACCATATACATTCTTCATGAAATATCCAGGCCAATCCCTAGCATATGTTTTCCGGAATGACTTTCCCACTTCTATCCAAGTTTTCCCTCTTTAATATTAAAGAAAAAATCCTGGGAGTTGTTTTCTCTGGATCAGCAATAACCAGTGTGTTGTTTTTTCGAGCGTTTTATGGAAATACATGCAAGAGGCGATTGCGACACCACAGGATCACTTACAACGGTTTAAAGTACACTGCTATATACTCATGGTATGTATTCAGGACCAAGTCGAAACCATAATAGCAGACAAGAACTTTAAAGATTGAAATGCTAATGCAAGAAACAAGAAAACTTGTTAGGAAAGGGTGATGCTAAAGGTTCCATTGGGACGAAAGCCAGACGCCATAGATGACGTTGTCCGGCGAGCGGAAACATTCTCGCCTTCTAGAAGGAAAATAAACAGAAAATCGAGGAACTTTGAGGAGTCCGAGACATCACATGCAAGGGGGGGTGCAAGTAGTAGACATTAGTGTTTGCGCGCGCAGAGAGCGTCTTCTTGGCGCCACCACGACTGGTAAAGCGGAAGTACTACTTTTACGCCCATCCTTTCCGCTAGTCTCGACCCCTTCTGGCCTTCCGATTTTCAGCGACCCCGAAATCATCGTCTCGGATTGCGTGCAAGGGCGAGGGTTCCTCAACCCCTTTGTTCACTCCTACCAAGGGGTTCCTGAAGATCGCGACCTGGTCGGCGTTTATTTTCCTACTGCTCACGAATCCGATTTATGAAAACGTGGTTATCCACATCTAAATTGACAACCGGAAAGACAGATCTCTCCAGTTGAGGATTATTGTACTTAACGTCACTCTTGCTCATGTCGAGTCATCTTCATATTGAATTCAAACTCTATATTCATTATTAGAAATGCAACGCTCTTTAGGGTTTGGAAATTTTGTATTTACTTACAGCCCAGAAAGTAAAGCTGGTTTCCCAATTGTACAAACAAAGAATAATGACGACGGGATACCTAATGGCACCGAATTCCAAGAACTATTAGAACCTTTCAGACTATTATCTACTTCTTATGTTCATATCTATAATATGTTAACTATAGAAAAATCGTCACTAGAAGTAACTGATCTCATACATTTGAATGCTGAAGAAACTGCAGAATAAGAATTTGTAAAAAATGTTAAAATTATAAGAAATTAATAAGAAATGTTAGAAGAATAAATTGACTTAATTTAAATAAATTTAAACAATCTAAACACTTTGGGATTGAAGAAACAATTTAGATAACTAAATCGATTTAGTTCGCCTTCGGTAGAACAAAGAACAGTCTTGATGATTCGGTTCACAAACATTAAAGATGAATTGCCGACTGGACTTCATAAGTAGATTAATATGGTGCAAACCAAGCGATCATTATCCAATTGAATGGTTATTATATAATTGCGGCCTGTTTGTATTATTTTAAAGCGTCTGCAGAAAGATTTTATATCTAAAAAATAGCTATTAATACCCAGACAGTCCAACAATTTTGGCTCATAAAGATAAAATTTTCAAATAAAAAATTAACAACCTCTTTTGGAAATACTGTGAGAATGTAACAAGTTTATGAAACAATAAAACACTTTAAAAAGCCGCGTTACCTGTGAGTTTCTCTTTCGAAATGACCATTATATCTTACTTTCCTTAGCAGGGTAATTAAACCATAAAATATTCATCCTCACTCAAATCATCTTTCTCACCATAAAGCGTCTTATCTCGACACTGCGAAACGAACAGGATAAGAACAGATAAACTGCAGTCTCTTACACTAAATAAGAGATCTGCTCCCAGAATCCTTTACATAATTTAAAAACCAGTCTAATTAAATTCACTCAAGTCGATAAAGCGTTTAATTAAAACGCAGAAATGATAATATCGCAATTTCCGTAATTGAACGCCCGTACGTATAATTTAAAAAGCCGAAATGTGTGGTTAGTCCAAGATCGAATAAATGATGTGGGTTAAAATAACGAGTTGTTAATTGTCGCATCGTTATGTTAATACGTCGATGGGCGAATGACGCGATAATTTCGGCGTTTTCGATGCACTAATGGAGCCAGATAATTGGGAAAGGGTGGGCACGGAAGAAGCACGCAACACACACGCCTGTAAATGCGTGCCAAGTTGACAATACTATAATACAATTGCTGTTGCATGGTTCAGATACAACACGCAGCTTCGTAATGGTGATTTTCTCTAGGACCGACAGACGGACAGACAGACCAAGTGTAGCTGCATGGTCGATGAGCGCCTGTTTCGCGGTTACATTTGTGCTTGCGTGTGTGTCTATAAATGTGTGATAATATGTGTTTACACGCCTGCATCTGCGAGTTTATACTCACATGGGACTCTCCGAACACGCGACTCAGTGTTCATTTATGTCCAAAGCGCATGTTCCAACAGGACCCGACATTCAGTGAAGTTATAAAGTACTCTTACTTGAAAAATGTACTCAATTCCTGCGGCTACAACGAATTTTAAAAAGTAATTGCCCTAAGAGACAAAAAAGTCCGTTCCAAGAAATAAAGGGAACAAAATAACTGAGAACATCGACACAGTACTGGAATAAATATAAATAAACGAAGATTGAGTCTGAGAAAGTGTTTGAAGCACAGGAAATGATATCGTGTAAAGTTTGTTTGTAAGCTGATAAAAAGAGATGCGTTAATCAAGTTGACAGATATTGCGGACAGAGTGACCAATCCTTGACTGTTTTCCGGTTGAAAGAAAAAAAAAAGTTTATAACCAGCTGAATCACGCGTATATGGTATCATTAATAAACTAGAGCTAGTTTATTCTTGTGTACTTGAAGCAAGCACGAGGTTTAAAAAACGCTCCAGCATAGTTCCAGGTCTTGGAATTCAAACATCAACAATTGATCAGGCGTCCATTCTGTGTATTTGTATGACCGTCTGCGCATTTCCTTAGGAAAGGTGTCCGCTTTTAAGCGGTATCCATTTTAAGAAGATCGACTATTTGAGAGTGTCCTACAATTTTTTTCATCCTGATCCCAGATCGGATCCCCAATTTGTTTCAAAAAAATCGAATAAGCAATTACCAGAAAGAAAAAAGCAATCCAAAACTTGTTCTTTAAGTTTAGATTTCTTTTTTGTTTATTTCATAATGAACTGAACCACACGAACACAGCAGAAAGTATTTTTCAGACAGTTTTTCTAAATTAGAAATGTCATTAGGCGCGTTTTTTTGACTACGAGGGGAGACGCAGTTCATTACCGCTCTGTCAGTTGAAAAAAGAATATCAATGTTTCAAGAGGCAGTGCATTAACGCCAGGGTTATCACAAGAGAGATTAATGTCTGGACCTGTGCAAGAGCAGTTGTGAAATGTGCTCTAGATGAGGCTGTGAGTTGGAACTTGACGAATTTGATGCCACCCTCGTAATTCGAGTTTGGGGGTCACACGAAATGGCCGAAGGGGTGCAAAACGGAGAGACCGCAATCCGACCATTGTACAACATGTTTATGTATCGCGGCCTGCATTAACGTTGCAATTTATGCGCGCAGTAACCACCCCCCACTCAAATCGGAAATATCCCCTCCTCTTTCCGGTTCCCTTCATCCTTCCCCAACCGCGAATTCGCCAACGTGGTTGAACCTACAAGTTCACAGCAGGGCTTCTCGTGTTCTAACTTTTAACTACGCTATTTATATGTCAGCCTCCGGCACAAAGTCGCTTACGATTTTGCGTGGGTGAAGGAGCGAAGGTACGAAAATGTAGGAGATGAAAGTAAAGGGATAAGAGATGAAAGATTGCTAAGAAATCGTTAATTCTATACTTTCGTCAGTTTCGAGTCACAAAGGCATTTGGTTCCGGCACGGATCGCTCATCACTGATGAGGTGATGATGCTGTTAAACGTTTCGGGCTCTTGTCAACGTTTGTTTTTAGTGTTCAGTTTTTTGTTTCTTTGAGGTCTAGATGAGATTGTTTTGGTGTTCTGTTTTTAAACAGATCCACCCTCTCATTTGTCTTTCCTGATACTTTGATGGTGGGATGTTTGCTGTTCATCGTTAATGATTGCTTTCATCGAGAGCACAATTAACAAAAAAATTGGTAGTCAACAAGAGTCAAACAATAGTGAACTAGAGTCTTCTTGGATCCTCACGTAGGACAGAAACATTTACGCCAAGTCTTAAAACTTAAAACTTGGAATATGCCCTAAAAGAATTACTAAGTAAGTTTCGTGTGGCTTATGAAATACTCAGGTGCAGCTGGAGCGAATTTAGAATTTAACGAGGTTAAAGAAAAACTTCGTAATTGCCTTTTATACCGTATTTTCCTCAGCATATGCGAATCAAGAAGGTACAATCTCACGGACTTTAAATGCAAACTCCGGGATGAACTATTTCTTTCGGTTTCAATAAAAGTTGCTTAAATTTATAGAGATTGAAGAAAGTTTCTTTTTAATTAATTCTTCCTGAAATCTATTTTTGAAAAAGACTTGAATTGGATTCAGGTCTTGGAATTTGTTGGATGATCCTCAGGGATTAATCTGTTTGATATGTATACCCTTCCTAAGATGATTATAATCCTCTTCTGAATTGACCTACAATCTAAGATGAAATCCTCACAGATACTGGATCCGCATAGACACCCGATTCACATAGGAATCGGACCAAATTGGATTATACTTCTAGGTCACCAAAGCTATTCTAGAATTAAGTAAAGTAATTTCCATTAGTCGATTAGGAATCATTTTGATTCAAAATTACAACTTCATAAAATTTCTACTTCTGCTGATAAGACACGAAAATAAACTTTTATCGATTGTTGTAAATAAAGAGACTTGAGATGACATATTTAAAAACTAAAATCGATTTTTGTAGAACCTCAACTACTAAGTCTTAACTCCTCTGAAGTATTATTTCCTCTTGGTTTTCCAATTATTGTACTTCTTCGATTAGCATATCTTTCTACATTCAATTCCTTCGCAACTGCTTGGAGTCTTCCTCAATTCTAAACTAGAAAGGGAGAACGTCTGCTTTATTTAAATTCAAATTGGGTGTTTTTGCGAACTACGGCCACATTTCTTAGTCTGGATTTCGAACGATCGAGTTTCCCTAGTTTCTGGACGAATGATATTCTACACATTCTTGTAATTCGTAGGGATACGACTTTGGATGGCATGCACGATATCCTGGGCATGGATCTTGATGGAGTCAATACCCACACAAGGGTGGAAAAGATTCTAAAGAACAAGTCGAAAACTCTTTTGAAGGATACTTTGCAAGTTTTCCTTCCTATTTACCTGGAAGAAGGGGTCCCGACCCCATCTTTGGAATCAATGGGATGGAAAGGAAGCCGAGCAGAAACGAGCCGAGGTTTAATGTAAGCGTTCCTGCAGGAAACAGGAGTGGGAAAAACCCAGGACGTGTTCCTGTTTTTATCGCACTCTATCGGCGTTAAAATTATAGCTTCTGGTGTAAACACGTATCTGAGCCGTGCATCTCTCGTCCCCGTGGAAACGCCAGTTGTGGAGCTAATCGATTTCATCTCCTGAAACGTGTTCAATTCAGTGCAACAATAGGAAACTAATTATGTTCCCGCTCACAGTACACATTCAACAAGCTTGTTTATTTTCCAATATTTACTGTTGTTTATTGTTACCTATCAATTATTGCCTTGTTCTGTTTATTAAGTGTACTTATTAACAATTCATTTAAAACTTCAGGTAATCCAGTTGAGGATTTCAATAGTAATTCGAATTTAGCCAGTAATTCAAAAACATAATACATTTGAGCAAATACATTTGGGTAATTGAAACATGGGAAAATTTTCATTTTATGACAAAACTCTGGAAAATTTTGTCATAAAATGAAAATTTTCCAGAGACTTTTAAAATGTTAACAAGGTCCGTAGGGGCGGATACAAGTCTTTTGCGACATTCATTGATAACCTTTCTATTCACAAGATTTGAAATTAACAAGTACATTTTTAGGTCTTAGGTAGGTAAGCACCTGTGACACCCCCCTTTCGGCACTGTTCGTACACAAAAGAGAGCCAGGAATGCAGGCGACATTTCTGTAAGCAGCCAATTTGAATGTTAACAAAGAAAAGAGACAGGGGATTAGGCAAACTTACGAAAAATTAGTCGGCACAGTGGTTCAAAACATTCATGAAGAGAGAAAGGAAACAAGAATTTGATGAATAGAAAATGTCCAAACTTTTCAATAAATACTAAATTTTACAGTCCTTGGAAAACGCGTTTTGTAAACTTTTGCATGAAAATGAATATCCCTTTCCCAACTTTTGTACAATTTTAGAAAAGTTGGGAAACGCTTTTTTTCTACATCATTTACAAGTAAATAAGACAAGTGAATAAAAAAGCAGCTCGATAAGTAATGTCAAAATGAAAAGGATTAAAGGATTGATGAACTATTGCAGAAAATAAACAAATGCTGATTAAGATCATAAAATGCAGTAGAAATATCAGACGGAAGAATGCGATCCGATTGATCGATGAAAGCGATATAATTTTTAATTAATGTACAGTAAAATCTTGCATCTAAAGATCCATGCTGCTTTTGAATCAATAAGATAAGAAAAGTAGATCCGTTAACCAGAAGGTCATTAAATTTAAGACGCCTAGTGGGTCTCGTGACAGATTATCACAGGTAGCACGCGAGTTGGAAGAAAGGTTTTAAAAGAAATTTAACGAGCCTCGAAAAGGCCTTCACGGATGGTTCGTTCGATTACTATAATGATACATCTCGTTAAGGGACTACTCACATATGTCTATCGCGTGTCCGACGTGGTAGCTGAGAATCAACGTGCTCAGAACGAAGAAGGTCCACAGGCAGTCCATGGTGGTTCTAGTCCGGGGGCCAGTAATCATCGAACTCTCATAACCGCTTCTGCAAAATAAAAAACAAGATACTATTAGTCACAGCTATTCTTTCTTTAGAAGTGCAAAAAACGGTGATTAAGATTGTTACTAGTCATTAAAGATGGCTGAACAAAGCGCAAAGGAATTTCCTGTAGGAAATTTATTTCTTGCGATGTTGGTGATAATCTTGCACAACACTTAAAAACTACCAACTTAAATCTGATCAAAATGTTATTTATATTCTAAAATTACATTATAAGTAATCTAACTAAAAAGTTAGATTATAAGAATTTCGTTATAAAAATTGCGTTAAAATAATTACATTACGATAATTGCATTACAATAAAAAGGTCCAAACACCTGTTAAATTTAAAGGATCAAAAGGGATGAACAAAGAATTCAATTTCCAAATGGAAATCTACGTGGCTATTCTTATAAACCTTGCAGACAGTGTGCAAACCCTAATAAAACCCAAAACCGCTCATTGGGCCTTGCCTTTTTGGGGATAACGAAGGGCCGAGGAGAACCTATTTCGGCTTCCTTGCACTCTTTTCGTCGGGTGAAATGGCGCGGTTCACGAGACTGGGATAGATATATGAGCGGGGTTTGTTCAGGAGCGGACAAAGAGCTACATTCACGCTACCAGCCATTACGCGTCATTATCGAGATTAGGATCGAGCGTTCGAGAGCGCCACGCTGAAGGGCGCCTTCGGTAGTTTGTTTCTCCAAGTCGTGGAGAAGACTCAAAAAACTCACCGGTGAAATATTCTAGAAAGAAATGAGAGAAAATGGCGCAGAGAGAAAGCAAAACGAGATAAGAAGAAACGAGCAGTCTAAAAAACGAGTAATCCTTCCGCTAGGATAAACCATCTTTTGATGTTCATTGATTCAAAAAAAAAAAACACAATCTGCAATTAACTTATAAAACTTTTTTACAAATTTTCCTTGCCAATAAAACTCGATCTTTGAAATCGAAGAGAAAAATAAAAAACATTCGGGATAAAATTGAGCAAAAACTTGAGTCCTAATAAGGCAAGAAAGAGGATAAAAAGGGTGGAATAAAAAGGCGAATGAGTACGATAAAGTAGAAAGAGGGTATTTTTCGGCTAATTAACGGGAGTTTCTTTGATTGTGGGTCCTCGTGATGTTTATCAGATGAGATGTGGGAACTAAGAGAGTCTTGGCCTCTCATTATTTTGCGTCCCACTGTTGCTGCAGTTGCTGACGGTGCACATACTGCCGACCACGCAGAACCCCTTGTTGTCCCGATCGTAAAACGATTTTCGCATCCTTTTCTCGCTTGTGAATTTTTCTCGTGATATCCTTGTCTTTTTAACGCGAATCAACCAAGCAATTGACGATTTCTACGAATGCCAACTGCCGCCTACTGTTTTCTTCGACAGTAACTTTGATCGGATTGGGCGGATGTGCGCTTCATTATGCTCTCTATACCCATAAAGAGCAACCTTTGATTCTTAAACAAAAAATTCCTGTCGTAATGGAGCCAAAAAAAAATGATAGCCACTCTACTTTCGAGACAATTGTAATTTCAAGAATGATTTCAGAATTGGAATAGCTAATTCTTTGTTGGTTGTGAATTCTCAAGGCAAACAAGTTTAAATAACGGTAATTATGTTTTGAAAAAAGTCTCGTAAAAGGATGAATATAATTTGGCATTGAAATGAAAGATTTAATGGTCCTCAATTTTTTATCGAGGAAATTAAAAGAACGTCCGGAACTTGAAAGTTTTGAAATAAGCTCATCATACAATTAAAGTCAAATCTTTTTTTGTGAAGCTCATTATGCCAGCTTGGTGAATCGTAAAGAATAAATCGTCCAGAGGACTAATTATAACGTTTTAGCGTCATTATATTTGCAAAAAAAGTCAAACCGATTTTCAGGAAATAAAAATACTAACGCCTTCGTCGCATTAAATTCGAACTGTAATGGAGTTACATGCGAGCAGGATACAATTATAGCCCTCGTAACAGTTTTAACTGAGAAGATGGAGAACGAGAAGCGAGTTTCCGGGTCGTTAACGACGCGAGAATTCGAAATTAACTCGCACCATGGTCTTGTAAAATTGACAATCGAATGGCCTCCCAGCCGATCAGAATATCTAGTTTTTTAATCATACTCAGAATGAAAAAAGAACACTTTTTTGATTTAACAAAATTTGCATTTTAATGGAAAACACTCAGAAATTAAAATCCATGACCTGGAAGAATTATTTACTTACACAGAATGCTAATAATGGCTTGTTTAATACTCCATCAATTGCCTCACAGATTATTTTATCAATTATTTTATCTGTTTAAAAGATTAATTTTCAAAAAAACTAGCGAATGTTTCCCGGAAAAAGCTTTTTGTTATTTTCAGAATAAGATACCCTGAAAAATAAGTCAAAGGTATGTTGATTTAAAATTCCGTTTTATATTGAAGACGGAATTCTGTCCTTAGAAAAAGTTGATATTTCATCCAGGACGTGTATATGAGTTCGGGACTAAATTCTTTAGGCTTCGGTCAGACAAATTAAAGGCCGAAGAACGGGTTCCCGCGGAGTAGGCGCCGTCCAAAAGCTCGCGAGAGCTCTTTATCTCGATATAATCACCGCGCGATCTTCACGAGAGGGCTAATTAACAGAAATTACTACGGGCACGGTGACAGCAAGATATTCTTTTTCAGCAAACGAGTCCACAGCTGGCTATTAACACACCCGAGTCAGTTCAATTATACCATCACGATCAAGTTTACTCGCGTCGAACAACCGTTTTGACGCATGGGAAAAAAGTCCTCAGCTCTAAACTCGATAAATCGAGAATTTCACTTTTTTCCCTGCGACCACTTCTCATTCCATTAAGTTTTATGGAATTTGTAAAAACAAACTAATTTGATTAAAATGAGCGGAAATTTTCTAATTAAATAATTTTTAATTTCAAAGAGGTTTTGAATAAAAATTCTTAATAATACAAAAAAAATACAAATTGTTGATTTGTATTTTTTGTTTATTTATTTATTGATTATTGTAATTAGAATTTAAAAACAGGGTCGTTGTTGTTTTGGGGAAAAAATTTTTGAAATGTTTTGATTCATTTTTAATTTTTATAAATTCAATTGTTAGATTGAATTGAAAGCGCCAAGTTATTTGTTATAAATATTTAATAATATATTTATTAATAATATAAAAATAAATAATTCTATTTATTTTCACGCCAGACACATTAAATCGCACCGAGCACTGCACTTTATTATTTCAATAACCGCAAAGGATATTAAATTAACTCCACTACTGCAAACTTGAAGTTAAATATGGAGCTCACCTTAAGTTTGACTTACGTCTCGGTGTCTCCGTGTACTTGTTAAAGTTACATTTTAAAAGTTAAATTTAATTGTAAAGTTTACATGTTATCACTAAGACCGCCAGTCTGAAAGTGAAGAGACCTGCGTTTCGTCGGACAGGTTAGGTTAAGTGCGACGACAGCGTCAGCGGTTAATATCATCACTACGTATTATATCGACAGATGCCATCGACCAATAATTCAAGACAACTGCGCATGCCTGTCAGCGCCGCATTATGAAATCAAATGCAACCGCGCATGTCTGCCAAATCTCTGCTAGCTTGTAGAGCTTTGAAACTATGCAGGGGCCACTCAATAGCGCGGATCTCTTGGAAAATCGTTTCTTCATGAAATTTCAAACAGGATTTCTCAAAAACAGTTTAGAAATTATCGAATTGCTTTAGCATAATCAATGGTAGGTTATGTACAACATTTCAGCGAATTGTTAAATTTACAAAAACGCCACCGTTTCCTAGCAGATTGAAAATTAATTTAGTTTGTCGATTGTTAATTTGTAACAATTTTAGAGAAGGTGTTGGTTTTAATGTTTCTTGATTGCGATCCGGCAGGAAGTCAGAGAAGGTGCGAATCGGATCGGAGACTTAAGAGCAGTGCACACCTTCTGCTCCAGACGTGTCTTGTGAGAAAAAGAAGTGGCTCTCGACTAATTACGCGATTCTCTTTGACTACCGTAGTATGCCTTACCATGCTGATGTTTATCTTTCACGGAGAGCAAGATGGGTGCCTAAGATGGAAACACGTCCCGTTTATAAGAGTGACTCCTTGAAACCGGTATGGTATGGCTAGAGGCTTGAAGAGGAAGCGTTGAACGCTCAGAGGGACATCACGGCAGCTCAGCGGCTCCAGAAAATTAAAGCCTATATTAATATCAGCAGCCAGCATGACCCAGGGGGTGCCTCATCTTCGTTTGGTGTTTACGAGTTACCTTCAATCGATTTCAGGCACGAAATATGATTCTCGTTATTCAGCCTTTTTTAAACCGACGGACACATACGACATGATTCTACACAACAGACGAATTCATTACGGCAGCTTGAAATACGATAATGTGTGTTTGACGTCGTGCAATGCGCAATTAAATCAAGCTTTGAGGCAATGAAAAAGGCTGCCGACGTTTGCTTCCAAATTCTCAATTTCAGGAATGCCTGTTCCTCGGGTGAGCGCTTTATCAGTTCTCTGGGATCATGAGATCAAAGCAACCCTTTTGTTTGATTTGGTAGTAGCTCTTGAAAGATTTTTTTATTAGCATGAGAATTAAATCTCTCTCTTTCTGGAACCAGCAGATGAATGTGCTTATAAGCAAGATTTATGTGACCCTTAATTAACGAGGGATATAAATTTTGGCGAGTTTTTTGTGCTCATGATTCCAGTACTTAATCAAGGTTTCATTACCTGACAGGTAAATGCACCGCGAGGCAAATCGACTCTCGGTCAGAATGTCTAAATGGTCATAAAGCAGTTTAACGATTAGGTCTTGTTTCATATGATAATGACGATCATGATGATGAAACTAAATACAGTCTTTATTCATGTCTCAATTATTTAATTAACTTATCTCTACACATTTTAATAGCTGTTTTCATGATTTATTCCTCTTGTTGACAGCTATTCACCTAAACGGTCATAAAATTATCTGTTCTCGAGTGTCAAATTTAAATTCGATTCCTGTTCTTCGTTTAATGAATAGAAAATGTTGTAGGCAAATAAAAGAACCTATTTTCTCTGGTTTGTAATGAAAGTATTATATCATTAAGTTTTATTGCGTTAGGATAAATACAGTTGCCCAGAACCTATAAAGAGATTTATAGTAGGATTCAATAATGGAAATTGTCAGTCATCTTTCTGTTCACAGTTATTATTTTAATTTCCTTTCCCAGAGATTAACCATAATCGTTCATTAAATCTCACTGGCATGAGTTTCCCAAAATACTTGTCAATTGTTGAAAACTCTCTTTCAACATCTGGTGTCAGTTTTATCAAAATCGGGTTTCAATTTTATCAAAACCGTTTGCCTATAAATTCTTCCGTTAACTCCAGTTCTTCGTGTTGTGCAACTATGACAACAAACTCGTGGTTACATGTATCGCAATGTGCCATATGACAATATAAATGTTGCCCAAACGCGTCCATGTCGTCGCTGGAAACCACACTTAACGATCTCGCCATACGTCTCTTTTGGCCTGACGGTGCCTTTCGCAGTGGTTTCGCCTTGCCGCGAGCTAGGGGAGCCGAGCGCCATAATTCATCCCGAAATATTCGCCTACATTCTCGCCGTTCGGCCGCGGGATATGCGCCGCAAAGGGGCCAACTTTATCCTTGTATGCGGTGACGTACAATGCAGACGATGCACGCGAGGGAAAGGTGCAGGACGAAAAGGGTTCGAAACGCCTAAGCCACAGAGGAAGAGAGAGAAAGAGAGAGACGGAGAGGAAAGTGTTAGGAGAGTGCCTGTGGAGATGAGGCCAGTGTAGCTGGACCATGAATTATGCAGTTTGCTCCAGGCTACATCTGAAAAAGGAGAAAGAAGGACTAGGAAAAAAAGTAGAGTAAAAGAGAAGCACTTTTGCCCTATCCCGTTCCAGGGCTGACTTGAGAATGATTCGCGCCTTCAGCAAGTGGCTACCTAAACATCCAAAGATTTTAAAGTACTTCCGTCCTCTGTCGGACATTCCACTGTCACCTTTGTTCTTTCTCCCAGGGCACGATTCTCCCATTTTCTTTCACTGAGAATTTTCTTCTCTCAAGTTGAAAATTTTATACAACTTTTGTTTGCCCTCTTTTAGACCCCTGCTAGGAAAATCAATGAAAAGTAAGGTTAGAGTAGAGGTAATAGTTATAAGGGTAGGATAATTTCTACTCTTGATAAAATCGAGTAAATTATAGATGTGGGGTTGAAAAAGTGACGTCAGTTTTATTTCGAGGGTTCTCACACGCGATGTAGAGTGTGCAAATGATATATAAGTTATGAAGAAGGCTGAGTAAATAATTTTCTAAGACTAAATTTTTTTTATTTGGATCGTCAGTTCAGTGGAGTGAATTGCGTCTCGTCTGGTGGCTCCGGAGGCATTTTGCCCCCTTCGTTTGCCACTAAAGCCGAACAATCATCCAATGTTATGTGCAGGATACGAGCTGCTTTACTTCTCTTTGCTCCCTTCTCTTCATCCTCTTCACCGTGTCTTCATCCCACTTTCCTTTTCGCTTCGGGTCCTTTCTCCAGCACTTCTAGAGGGCGATTGAAATTTTCATACCAACACGTCTGTCGTTCCAGTTTATGTCTCGAGCAACTGAAATGTACTTGGCTGCTGCTTTCAAGCCCAAGAAGTAGTCCCTGATGCAGTTCTCGTATGCAACTTGCAAAAGAAAAGAGGTAAAAGAGAATGGGATCTTGAGAATATAGAATGTGTGATATAGAACATCGATATTCTCAAGAGGCTCCACTTCAGGTATGGCACAAGTCCCTCTCGTGCGGATTTGAAAACTGCTGGACGCGAACAATTGAGGGATTTTCCGTTTTCAATCCGACAACAATGGAGTGTATGTTTGAGATGGGTTTTGAAGAAAAAGGGTAGAGAGGACAGATTCTGCAAAATGTAATTGAAAATTTTAGGCAAAAGTTGGAATAAAAAGACAAAAAATTTGTTCACGAATGTTTTTCAGGTTTATTATTTTTTAAGGCATACTAAAATTTTGTCCTGTTTACCCTATATTCCTCTACCCTGTATGAAATGGTTCTTTAGTTAGATTAAAGGTAATATTACACATTAATGTGCGCAGAGTATGGTAAGGATCAGCATTTAACATTCTTTTTTTCGCAATAAGGAACTTAACACCATCCCGATCAGCCTGAGAGTGTCGAAGAAGGCTTTAGCAGCGCTGGGCTCTATAGTTACAAACGTTTCCTTGTTCCACCGCAGCGCCCTCATACAGCACACGACAGAGTATACTAATCTGTTATCGACTGCCAGTGTTAGATGGTCGAATATTGATTCCTAATCGTTTGAGTTGGCTAGGTCAACTATAACGTGGTAGCACGTTTTGTTCATGATTGTTCCTTCTTTCGAAGAAGCCTGATTTTCTTCTTTTTGACTTTTTCAGTTTAGTCATTTGTGTGCAAGAAGCACGTTTGCTTTCTTTAATAATTTCATTTTGCTAAGTCCGAACATGGTTCAGTATTATTTGAGGACAATTTTTAGGTTTGGAATGTTACGAACTTTACAAGAAAAACATTGCTTTCCCGTTGCTTTTCGTGTTGACTCCATTATCAGAAATAGACAGTATTAATAAACATCTTTCTGTAATTGATTAAGTTGTCTCGTGTCCTTCAAAAGAGAATGGATGACCATATGCTGTAGCATTGATATAGACAAATCTGTTTAAGAACCTAGTCACATCCTAGAGTGGTACGATCTAATCAGTGCACAAGGCGTCGATAATGGTCCCTCGTAAAAGCTTGAGCAGACCCTAGCGTTTCAAGGTTTAGTCGCCTATAATACATTCCACAGGAAGATGACGTTGTTCAGAGCCATAACCGCACAAGTTGGGGCATGGGTTCATTTTATGTCCAGCGATATTCCTCCTGTCGCGGAATTCACGAGAGTGTCATCAACACGCATGCTCATATGTTGCTTCTCGCCCCAGTAGATTAAATCGTTGATCATAAAACCGACCCTTGTGACCCATCCGCTCTGATCATCGAGTAGCGGTAATTAACGTCCGATTTGATCTTCCGCTCATCGGAGCAGAAAGTTAGCGGCGCGCGACAATTTGCGCGACTTGGCTAGCCTCGAAGCTGGTCGGAGATTCGATAAATTAGTAGGTTTTGCAGTCTGACTGGAAAAGGCTTTTATAGTCACTGACAGACATGCTTCAGGTGGGCACTTAACGTGGTGCTTTTTTTATCACACCTCCGTCTCTCTTGAGTTTGTCGACCCGTTCTTAATTGACGTAGTTCTACGTAAATTCTGGAAAATGCCACTATAACTTGGTTGCTAAATAGCTTGGTGTGTTCTTGATAGCTTTAGAAGAAGATAATAGTCCCCTACTTTAACAAACGTGTGTCAACTATTTGATGCAATAAAACAATCAACTGAAATCTTTTATCCTTAAAAACTCCCTTGTATCTTAAAAAGTTTATAAATTTCTTAGTAGACTTGAAATAAAAGACATTGCAAGTTTAACTCTAAATGCAGTCAAAGACCTTTTTCTGAGAATTCCCACGAGTATTGTATTTTTAAGACCCCAAGGAATACTTTTTCCTGTTGAATTCGAATTTCTTCACATAACATTCGCCTCGTGTACATCGTTGGCGCGTGAAACGATATTCCGATCGTCGTAGGTGCACAAGTCCCTAGTTTTTTTCTTCTTTAGTTTTTACTTTTTGGCTCGTTTCACAGACGCGTATACGCGATGCAAAAGCATTCCCTTGTTCGAAGTTCCCGTACCACTACCCAGCAGCGACGCGTCGCTCGCAAGCCGCACTTTCCGTCTGAAAGGTCTGATGGGAAACTTTCTCGGTTCCTCCGACCCACCCGCGATTCACAACTCTCAACTGCGAATACCAGAACTGCATTAAACATGGATAAACGATTTATGGCGCGTTGAACGATCCCAATAAAACGAGGCTTCAAGATCCGTACTCAACCATACTTATTAAAAAACCAAATCCAAAAGAGGCAAAAACGTTTAGAAATCCATTAGGAAAGTAAATAAACAAAAGTGAAGATATATTGAGATTTAAAACTCCCGTGACGATAAGATCTTTAAGAACCATTTGCCTTTGGGGTCTCGTTCATCCGAAATTTGTTCGCTATCTTGATTTAAATGGAAGTACACACTGAAAGCTGTTCGTTATTTGCTGATAATTAATCGCTCTTATTCAAGCAGGGCACGAAACTTGGGTTTTGCTATCTGCTTTGTCATCGCTCTGGTTAATAATTCTTCCTCGATAGGCGGGCTAGGTCGTCGCTCATCCAGCATCGGCGTTGTGCAAATAACCGATTAAGCCTGCCAGCGCGCATTCGACCAACCACGAATCTTTACTTCTAAGGTGAATTGAACTTTGGACATAAAAGAAGACGCAGCGAGTTTAATGTCGCGGAAAAACTCTAAAACCATGTCGACCGAGGTACTTTAATTACCTCAGGGAACATAATCAAACCGTTTACCCTCTAAACCCTTCACAAATCTGTTTGACTTTGTTCACAGGATTAAGTTCCTCAATATTTCCTCAAGTAGTTTAAGGAAAACTTTCTTAATCTTTAGAAAACAAAAACTTAATTATCGTTAGATGATAATTAATACCCACAATTCTGTGCATTGTTAAACAGATTATTCAAATTGTTGTGGAATACATTTTGGTTATTGTAGTCACATTTTGATTTTAATTTACAAAATTAAATCACTACTATAAAGTCACGTATTTCGCGTAATTGATTATTAATTTTATTTTTTGTCCAAGCTCGGACTAAACATTTTTAATTTATGAATTTATTCTTTTGACAAATTGTTTGTTTCTATGAATTTATTGTTAATTTTTGAAAAAGAATGCTACGTCGTATTTAATAATTAACCAATTCAAGTCCCAAAACACAAACTTGAAGCTGCCGACTAGAATTTACAGCTCAGAATTGAGAGGTGGCTCCATCCGGTGAGGCTTCAGCTTACTAACTGGCACGCACGCATGCTTGCGGGTGGCGCGCACGAGACGACTTCAGTACGAGTTTGGCCGCCGTCTACGACGACTTGGAAAAATATAAGACCCGGTGAAACCGCAAAAGTTGGAGATGGACTACTCCAGAATCCTACACCAGTTGGAAGGTTAGTGGTCGACGAACTCCTTGTCTAACCGGGGGACGATTTTTCGATGGTAAAGACCACCAAACGGTGTTTAGAAGCCGAACAGCGAGGGCGCCGCCATTTGCAGACGCCGATCGGCTGACCCATTTTTGCTTCTCTTATAGTGTTCCCTGCATAGTTTTCGATCTCAGAAAAAAATCCCCGAGAACTGTGCGATAAGAGTCGATACGCATTGACTTCAAAATTGATGTTCGTATCAACCACATTGAAAGAAATGGAATTTAAGATTTAAATCAAATTTTAGTACACAGATTCACGACTTGCGTTATAAAAACTTTGTAGGAGGAAAAATTGGTTTTATCACAGGTCTTGATTCTTGCTATCTGTCTTCAGTGCATAAAGCACGTGCGAAAACACGAGTAACGTAAGCACATTTCGAATGGGTTCGTTATTCGCGTGCATATATTTGGAGCTGTAATGAACGTGCGAAGATCTCGTACCGTCGCTCGTTCTCCACGCCCCGGACCTCATTTTATAGGGCGGGAAGGTGTAATGAGCTTTCGCAAGCTTCGCTCTATGGCCTCATTAAAAGGACGTCACTGTCGGACGCATGGTCGTATTTTTCCTTGTCTGTATACAGTATACATTCGAATGCTTTAAGAAGCACAATATGGGCATTTTACGGAACATGGACTTAGTAAAGGGTTGCATAAGAAATGGTTTTGCTCCGCCTCGACAAGTGAAATATGTTCTTATGATTTAAAAAAACACTAAGTGGCCGTAAAAATATTTCAAATGCATGCACGCAATTATTTCCAGTTAGAAGGCGTAACAAAAAGCTTTTAAAAACTTCGTCATGTTCATCTGCATCTGTGACTTGTCATTTATTGCTTATTTTATAAATAAAACTACCTTTTTGTGTAATAAACATTTTTTTTGTATTTATTTATTTTTTGTATTTATTTATATTTTGTATTTATTTTTTTTGTATGATAGGAATTTTTTTTGCATAACAAAAATATTTTGTTCTCTATTCTGTAAAAATCAACGCATTGCTTTGATCTTTCAATTTTTTGTATCCGACAAGTATCTCTGGGTCCATAACCTGTTGGTTATTTTACAGCAAGAGTTCTTAAAAATTCGTAACGACAGTAACAAAACTTTGTGACTTTAGACACAATGGGTCATTATTTGTTTCTTTATTTCCTAAAAATACAAAAGTAACGTTCGTTTCTTTAAGGCAATTTCGGTTTCAGTGAGCATTTTTGAAATGAATGTCTCACATCCGGTTTTTGAATTCGTTTCTACAAATATCTGTCGATCCAATGGTACACAGCGCCCAATGTATGTTGATCACAGAAAGAGCGGAAAAGGCACGTTTTATTCGAAAAGATTTTGCTCTGAATTTCGCCGAGTGAAAGGTTAGGATGTTTGAGTTCGGATCTTCCAAGAAGAGGAGAACGAGGTTCCCATGGGTATTCGGGAGACTTCTGGCCCCGACGTTTCTTCACATTGAACTATAGCTAAAAAGACGATGTAAACTGTTTTCTTAGGCACTTGGAGCTCTTCAAAAATTCCTAAATATTTACTCTCAACGAGAACCTACAGGCTTGTGCTTAAGCGGTGTACATTCTTCATACGTTTAAAGCCCCTGAAGTACGGATTAGAGGCACTTGCTAGTCTCTCAAATTTCCCTATGTGTATCTACGACCATCACACATGCGAGATATTCTTGCGAAGAAAACGACAAAAGGTTTCCTTTCTCCGAGAAATAATTTTTGTTACAAGAAACGAAAGAGCGAAACACAATTTAATTCGTGAAATTATTTACAAGATACGTAATTTATTGAGATTGATTTTATGCATTTGGAAATAAATCTAAACTTTTTCCAATTAGGAGATGTAAAAGTTGAAAATACGTCATTAGCGACACCAGTTTTTCGACCCTAAAAGAAGAAGAAATTATAAAAGGGAAAGGTGGAGAGTCGGCGCGTCACGTGGTCGCCAAAGTCGATGGCAACTCGACTCTCAATGAATCCTCTCCGGTTCCTTGTTAAAGGTTAAAGCGAAACGTCTCCTGAACGGGGATCTACAGTCTACACTCGTGCCAGCTGCTCAGATCTTCCTCGAGGTTCAACAAAAAAATTCGAGCACGTTATAAATGCCGGTACAGGGAGAAACTTTTATTTCTCATCTCTTTCTAGCCACTCTTGTTACAACCCTCCATCCCTTTTCACTCTCTTTATCTGCTCGTTCCTCCTACTAGCTATATTTACCGCCATAATAAATTTAAAGTCAGAGTTACACGGGAGTTAAAGCGGCTCGCGCCCGCGCTCCGCATAAAATCTGCGCGAATTGCATTGCTCCTTTATCGAAGTCCGGTAAACAAGTTAAACGAGATTAGACCTGTAACCATGTTTTAGCCAAGTGCGTTGCCACCAGAATCAGCCGAGCAACAGAAAGAGAAGGAAAACGTTTATTTAGTGGCGGTAACGGAAGTGGAGTAGTAAAATCCAGAAAAATAAAGACGATGACATGAATCTAAAACAGTGGCGTACATCCAATTCATACTTCCGTAGCTTTACGAGCAATTTCGTTCTAGTGAGAAGTAAACACTTAAACCTTTCAGAAAAAAACTCTTCTAAAACTTCATTGCCCATAACAAGTGCAACTTTCATTTAGAAAACATTTCCCTCAAGATTTTCTAGTTTGCATCCCATTTTAAAGTGCTGTTCGATTATTTCCGAACTAATTTCTGTTATCCGCAAAGTAAAGCTACACTTTTTTTTTTACTTTTTAATACTGCATTGAGTCGCACATGTTTTTAAATACTAACGATATTAAATCAAAATAATTGCAACACACACATTGTTAGGATTTATTAAAGTGTAAACTTAAAAATTGTTAATCTCTCTAAAAATAGATGGAGCAAACCCCCTGAGAAAATCCAATTGGAAGGGAATCTAGAAGCAGTACTTGTTCAGTGATTTGGGGAGGAAAAAGGCATTGCGCTTCATCTTCCCGAGTAGCATCATTACTTTCTTTGGAGAACTGCAGTCTCCGGCGGGTCTTGTAAACATCGTCTTTCTCGAAGGTTATCTTTTCCCCGAATAGTGGGAGTTATTGCTTTTGCCTAGGCCTCCCTCTCGATTCTCCAATTCCGTGGATCAAGATTTGCTTTCCAGGCGTGGCAGAAAGAGGCTTTCGAAAATCTATAGCCAAGGCATTGGCCTCGTTGAAATCGGACAGGATCGGAAAAAACCGATACTAACTTTGGGACCCGCTGGTAACTGATACTACTCTTCAACCGGTTTCGGTCATGGAACTTGATTGACGTTTTCGATAAGATACTTCATGCCAGAAACCAGATAGGAACCTATAACTATCAAAGCGATATAAAATAGTATGAAATACGCCTCTTGTACTTTATTGGAAGCATCTCAGGATATGGCGAAACGTACAATTTATCGGAAAAACGGAAATCACTCGATATTCTGATTCAATACGAATAAGCGACTGAAATGAAGATATTCAATAAAGCCACTTTTGCCTCTTCACCTGTAGTTATGGAACGTTAATTCGCTACTTGTCTATTCTTTTATCTTAACGTTTGCAATTGTTTTTCTCCAATTCTTGATAACTCTGTTGTAGAAATCCTTGAAAACTCAAAAATCTTCGTTTTATGTTTTTAATGGCTATAATAAAATATTTCGTTAAAATACAATTTAGTTTTTACCAAGTTTCTGGGCGGGTTTGTTTAGGGATAATCCTTAAAATTACAAGTACATTAGAGATAATCAAGTCTTCTGACTGACCAGCGTAAGTCAGTCTCTTGCCGACATCAATTGTAGTCACTTCTCTACTTTTCACTACCTTTTAATAAATATATTAAAACTGACACTGCTTACACAATAGTCTTGTGTTTCATTTAATTAAAAACCTCAACAAACTCTAACTATTAACCGGCTGGGCGCCCAACCGGCTTTTGAAGCCAGCAAAATCAAGGCTTTAACCTAGATTTTGCTTCAAAAGCAAATCAAGGATGACCAACTATTTAATGACTAAGTATTACAATTCTTGATGTTCACTATTCCAATAACAATACAAATGTACCTGCGTCTGATTGAAAAATTTAATCAAAATGTGCTGGCTATTAAGACAAAGGTGCAAACTCAAACTGAAATTTTGAAATTTACCTGCGATTCTTTGTTTCTTTGGTATACTGAATCGATCAAAGGCTATTTATGGCCAAACAATGCATTAATTTTGCCTCAACCCATGGGTCACTTTTCCCGGATATGTATTTTAACCTGGACCCCATTTTGGAGAATATTTCAATACTCGGTATTGCAGACGGTCGATTACCATCAACGTACGTGCCCATGCTATAATCCGCGAGATTCTGTATGGCATTGAATCGGTATTTACCACAGGACACGTTTTCGGCATCATCGAAAACACACGAAATACAAAGATCGGAGGTCATTGTACAGAAGAGTTATACAAATTCATAAGTTACACAAAACATAAGAATAAATCAATTCCTGACGTTTCCTTGCCTAATAATACGCCCTATTATAAACCAATCCTTCACTTCTTTCAAAGTAAGAAATAGAAGAATTAATTTTAACAACAAAGCAGTAACGTTTTCTTAAATTACCCAATCAATTTCAATGAATACACATTGATTTGAAAAAGGGAACCACAATTTCTTTGTCCCTAAACGAAAGTGTGAACTCCTAACGAGAAATACTCATTCTTATCGAGAAATATATCCTAAAAATACCAATTTAAACAAAAAATTGATAAAGAAACAATTTCTAAGGTCTGCAAGATAATATCCAAAATTCTTGATAAAAGATGAAATGATGAATTTCAAGCCGATCAAAAGGAAAGCCTTAATCAAGAACACGGGAGGTTTTTGATTAGGAAAATTTAAATGACAAAGAATGATAGCTTTTGTAATATCATGGATCTAGACGGTCGTAACTCGAATATCGATAATCCCTAGAGAATGGTGGATTGAAATTAGCTTGAAAGACAGCGAGAATCATGGGGAATAATTGTGGTTGGTTTGGCATGCGAGCGTATTGTCGACGTCACAGTAACGTTCAAATTCGACGCGGCCGTCTCGAACAATGCCTCGATCTATGAACATGCTCAGGGCATGGTCTCTAAAGCCGTGAATGACGAGCATTCGAGCGAATGGGACCAATCAGCCTGATTGGCCGACCAGTATTTACATTTCTGCGGGTTGTGCTTCGCTACCGATCGTTGCAAAGCTGAAGAGAATGGAAGCTTGAGTCCTGAGGCACATTTGGAAGCAGCTAACGATAGCGCAAAATCAATTTCCAGCTCGCTCTAAACAAGTAAAGAGTATCGATTCACAGGAACAGAGAGAACCAGTTTCAACTACTCCAAAATTCACCTCGTTCATAAATTCCATCATGTCTCAAATTACAGAATGCATTTAATTTTGCTGAAATTTATTCAATTACGAATATGTAATGCAATGGAATTTGTAGCAAACCACGTCAAATACAATCCAATGATGATGAATTACATTACTTCACTCGGAATTTACTTAATAAAACTACTTCCAAATCATTAGGATCATTGTCACGTGTGTGATTAAAGAACTGCTTCAATGTGTTTATGTTCCTAGTTTCAATAAACTCGAACATAGTTAACATAGTTCAATATCCTCAAATTTACACTCACTTGAATTTCAATATTCTTGGGATGAAATATACGTACAAGTGTTTATTCTAAACGATACTTGGAAGATACTTTATCTTCCAAGCTGAACGCTCTTTATAATTAATAAGTATAATCTCTCATGTAAATATACAACGTTTGCTACTAGAAGAGAAAACCTCTTGAGAGCAGAAACTCCTAAAATATTTGCTCCTAAAGTTCTCTATAAAAATCTGGTCACTCTCCTCAACTCGGCGCCGGATGTATATGGCATCGTACGCACAAAGTTTCAAAACATCATAAGGGCTTTACAACTCTACAAGGGTCGTTTTCTTCACATCTGGTTAAAATTTATATTCTGCATCTCTCCATGTTAGGAACACTTTTTTCCAAGCAGTAAATTTTGACCACAAATGAGGAAGTAGGATCACATATATTACGTCCAACCATTAAGACTGTCAACTACTTTATTCCGTTAATCATTATTAAATTTCTAACAGAGTTTTAAGCACTACCCTCATGTATCAAACGCCAAGATAATTTCTTTCAAACCTTCTAGGGAATTCCGAAAAAAGAATAGTTTCCGTTTAATGTAACTCATTTTCCAGACTGATTCTTTACAAAGGGAGAAATCGGAGATTTAACTAATAGTAAAAGTTTTAAATTACTTCTATTGTACAGGCCAGATGAAATTATGATAAAATCTTGTACTTTCCTTAATGATTACTACGTGACAATATTTAGGATTGTATTCATTTTCTATGACTAAACTTACGTGTACCCAAGTTATGGATAAACGGATGATTAGAATAGGTGACAACATTCCCTAAACAGTAGATTTTAAGTTCCCATCTTGGTAGTTTAGAGTTTATCTCAGGCCAACTTAAAGAAAAGAAGAAAGACAACCGTAGTCTCTTGAGCGACGAGACATCGATAATAAAAATTATAACCTTCCGTCTAACAAAGGCTCCAAATTTATGATTCTTCGTTTTACCTGACCACAACCGACGCTAAAGTGGCTACCGGCTAAAGTAACCATTCTTACTAGGGTGCGAGGAGCCAGGTAGTATCCCTATCGAGAGGGACAAATCATTTGTTTGTCATATTGTTGCAGGAATTCCTTTTTCTATGAATCTCTGGTGGTTAACAAAGATTATCATTAGGATCAAAAATGGGATTAGCAATAGGACCAACAACACAATTAACAATATGAATAGCAGCAAAATTAGGAAGATGATTATCAATAAGATCAGTAATGTATAATTGATTATCTGGTTGATAATCCTGTTCCTAATTTTGCTGCTATTCATATATTGTTAATTGTGTTGCTGGTCCTATTGCTAATTCCATTTTAGAATCAACAATCGAATTAACAGGAATAGCAATAAAATAACGTAAATAGAAAAACAATATCAGCAAAATGAATAGAAACAATATTAGCAACATGATTTGCAACAGGATTAGCAATCGAAATAGCAATATGATTAGAATTTTATTACTTTATTGGAACCTAAACAATCAGTTTAACAATTTAACAATTCAGAACCAAATTTTCGTCACGGATATGAATAATTAAAATATTAGCGCGGGTGCAACTAAAAATTTAGAGACGAAACGTCGAGGGTATGCGTTTATTGAGTCGTTAACGTTATCGGTCCATCCGTGCCAGTAGTGCTGAGTCTGAAAGACCTTAAAAGTCGAAACCTCCCAGAGCGACTGGGAGAAAGACCACCCACTCACTCAACCGATCAGGCGTGAACCTGCTTAAAGGTAATCTAAAGAGGGCATTAGCTCCCGGAGTCTTCCGATAGTGGACGCGTGCTGGCTGCTCAAAAGGGTTAATTGTGTTTTTATCCAAACGGCAGCTCAAAAAGGCGTCTCCCGATCAGCCTTTAATTCCTCTTCATTCCCTTCATTTCTGCTCTTTCGTTCAATTCAAAAGATATCTCAAGCATACCCATTTGCTATCCTCTTTCTTTACTGTTATTACTATTGTAAATGCACCTTTATTATCATATTTATTGCAATATGCTTTTTGTGCCAATGGAACGATAAGCACTTTTCTTTCGAAAAATATATTACTTTTATTAGCGAGACCTTCTCGCCAGAAACTTGTTTTCTTCGCGTTTCTTGATGTTTAAAGTTCTTATAATCACTTTATCTCTTTCATATTATTTTTAAATGTAATTACTTACACTTCCGAAGCATTTACAATTGAAATTTAATAGCAAGCCTCACCTGAAACAAAAAAAAGGATGTTATCAGTTTCGGAACAAGTTTTTTACACGTTTATTATCATTGTGGAACATTAATATCAGCTAATGCATTAATTGTGTAGGGATTCGTATGAAAGTTGTTGTGCGGAAATGTTTCTCACAAGTGCTAAGTGTCTACTTCATTTGATAAGGGAAGGTAAAGTAAATTTTATCAATAGGGTATGCTAAATTGCTTTTCTTATTCAACTAAAACTGAGAATCTTTTTCATTATTTGTTTCCCAGCAAAAACAATGTTATGGAACATTGTAGGATATTTATTTATATATTTTATTACTGTTTTTCATGTGTGAGAATAATGATGAAATAAATTAATGCTAATTTGTTGTCTTTCTGGATAGAAATCAAGATAGATGATATTTGAAATCAAGATGTCAAATACTCCAGGCAATCTTTGGTCCTACCTGGTCATTTTTTCAACATGGAATAGACGCTCTGGTATAGTATAAAGTCCCTTAAAGTTATCATAACATAAATTTTGAATAATTAAATCCGATTGCGATGGTTGAGTCAAAGGTCCTATTCTCATTTTAAGTTTCAGTCTTGCTCAAAGAATAATCATTGTGACACATGTCGTGTTCAAGTGACAAAGGGGGACTGGTCTAATCGCTAGCGAATCTCTTTGATCGGTCGTGCTCTTTTAATAGACGGTGGAAAATCGACTCGCGAGCCGGAAATGGAAAGGGCTCGATAGAGTAGAGTTGACTCTGCATGGTTCAAAGTACAATCTCGCAGATAGACAGCTCGGGATGTCTGATAGACACCCCGCAGCGAAGAAGCAGGAAAGCTTTGTCGTTCTTGTTCGACCGCTCACGCAATGTTTTAGTGTGCAACGGTCTGTTTGTCGTCCCTGTGCAAATGTTGCTTTTTCAACGCAGTCGATCCAAAATGAAAAGTAATTACTACGCACGCGACTTCATGTTCATACAAATACACGCATGTACTTGAATGTCAGAAACTGACTTCAAACAAATATTAATTTGTTTTCTCGACATGTGTAATTGAATCGCTGTCCGCTTTAAAATAGAAAAAGGGATCCTCTTTTCATTTGTCAATTATTCAAAACGAATTCCTGTTGAAATCCTTTTCTAGTTTATTTCTACATTTACTTTTCTATTTTATTTCTACATTTATTTTTCTATTTTATTTCCACATTTATTTTTCTATTTTATTTCCACATTTATTTTTCTATTTTATTTACACATTTATTTTTCTATTTTATTTTCACATTTATTTTTCTATTTTCCACTGTTACTTTTTATGCTTATTTTATTATTTCGTAGCTATTCTTTTCTTTCCATCGTTTTTACATCGCATGACGGTTTTTGGACCAAATTAGTTGCATTTTAAAATTTTCGGGTTTGAGGTAGAGAACGAGAGTCAAAGTTATTTTCAGTGTTGGATTCTTTGTGTTCGATACATCGCGCATCGAAGTGCGAGAGAAGTTTCAAGAGGTAAAAATCGACGAGTGGAAGGACACTGCCTCTGAAACTCGTTTCTTATCGAAAACCCTTTCTTGGCCTTATATACTCACCACAAAGCACAGGGGAAAAGAAAATAAATCGAGACTAAGAGCGCACGCGCTTTGAAGAGCGCATTCGAGTCCAACCACAACAAGGAATTCGAGGCTGTCGATCAAGGCCTTCGATATTGAGACCTTCATTCTACTGGGTGACTATCCCTCTTGAACAAAAGTTGCTATGGAATTATAGTATTTTTTTAAATCTTTTAGGGTTTCTCTTCTCCAATTAAAAAAATTTTTCGTTTTCTTTAAAATTAAAAAAAAAATCTTTTTCCTTTAAAAAGCTAAAGTCCTTTATCTCGACACCGCTAATAGAGACCAGAGTTGTTCAGATTTATCCTTTCCGTAGCCAGCTAAATTAAAAAAGTCGGAAACGTAATTTATTTTCGTCTCAAAGATTCCAATGGTACAAATTTTTGTAAAGCGAGTTAATTATTTTACGAATTCTGGTAGATGGAACCGCGTTGTGGGTGGGGCGTTCCTTTTTGTTAATAGCATGCACGCGACCATCCGGACCACACGTGTGCAATAATGGTTAGTGAGTGGGCGTATGTTCTAGCAACCACACGGGTCCAGGGTAGATTTTTCTCTCATCTCTTTCTCCCTTTCTATGTCTGTTCTCGTTCCTTTCTCTCTCCCTACCGCGAACACCGCAAATGCTCTGCTCGAAGCACCCCATCTGCTACTTGTTATCCGGAGTTATTAATTAGCTGCCCGCTTTACGCCTCTAGCCAACCCACATTGCACCGTTGAGTGATCCCTGTCGAATTTGTAACCCGATATTGAAAGCGTGGCATTAATAAACCGATATAGCTGCAAATTCGAAAGGTCGTTTCCCAAGATTAGGTGACACGGATGATTCAACGATTAAGTCACTTGACTTTTAGACTCTTTGTTGCGTTGCAACCATTTTTGTCAACAAAAGTCAAATGTCAAAAGAATGAATTATTATTTCAAGAAAAACAAATTGTAAACATGAAGGCACTAACAAAAGCAAGGTAATCATTATAGTAATCATAACTGTTGGGTCAACAATTCTTTGAAACGTCTAAATATCTAGACTCCTTTAGAATAATGTCATCGATTGTATTCGAGAGATTAAAAACCATCCTGTTAAACCTTAGATTTACAACGTACTTAAGAGTAGGACCTGGTACACGATCATTTGCAGGGTTTTTCCGGTAATTTGCGATGCATACAATCCAAGAACCCAGATCCACCCACATTGTCCAAGTAGCCGATAATTAGAAATTGTATCCCCTCTCAAAATTGTAAACTCTGCCCAAAAGATCCTTCAGGTATGCAAAGAGCGTCAGAATCATTTCTACCATCGACGGCAGTGAAATGTTCAATGTTCACTCCTAGTTTTAGTATCACTAGATCTTATACTTTCATGTAACCTCTACTCAACTTCTTGATTTGAATAAACTAAGTTTTTTAATTGTGTGAATGTAACTCAAGTCTCAACAAAAATTATTTCACACCCCTCACCTAAACACTCTTTGATGCTGATTTTTAAAATAGTTGTTGATTGGTTTTGTTTTTACAGAGTTATCATTTGATTGTTGTGACAAATCTTTTTTTGGTTTAGAGTATTTGGTTTCGAGTATTTGGTTTAGAGTATTTGGTTTAGAGAATCAAAGACAGATTTATGGATGTGTATTTATCTGATGGATTTAATGATGAACATTAATCTGAACTAATAACTAAACTAATAATAATTAAATTAAGGTAATAATTCCGTTTTATGTGCAAGCTGAATACTCTTGTCTGAACAATGCACGCTGAGTATGGTAGTTAGCTGGCGTCGACATTTTCAAGAACTTTAGTAAAGTCACTAGGCTACGTTTTGGGTCGACGAGCTTATATCCGGTGCTGATATGCTGGCATAAGCTTTTCCTCTCTCTATTCTGCAAGCTTTCATCCCACCTAAGACAGCAATTCCTGCAACCTAGGACAACAAAAGTTATGCTGGTGTCGACACAGGGGCAAAAAGCGTTCATAATTTGATCGTAGGAGAACTTGGTCAGAGTCCGCTGCAAACTGGATATTTCTGTTGAGCGAGAATCGCGTAGGTTGTTTCCATAGACATAATACTTTGACGTTGCGTTTTTCTCTTTCACTTATCGTATGCAAATCCTACTTTATTGGGTCTGTTACTCTTATTAAACCCTTTTCTTAGCCACTGCACTCCTTTTTCTTCAAGGACTTATGAAAAGTATTTCTGCTCGGTATATGGCGCCAATTTTAGCTCCAGTTCTTAGCTCCCCATTAAGATTGCGTTGATTTCGCTTACGTGCCAGGATCCAGCCTTGGCAGGAAAAGTACGTAACGTTATTTTCGAATAACGGGATTGGCAAAGAAGGAGAAAGAGTAATATCCTCATGTTTGCCACTTCACTGAGCTGAACTGGTTTAGTGATATCGATTTGGACAGCTGGCAAAATGGTAGTGGGCATGCGTGTCATTTTAGTTTTATAAACTCGTAATCCTTGAGAAAGAAAGTGCTTTAACGGTGTTTTTTATTCTATTCGTCACAATAACGATCAATATTCAATTATCATTTGATTCAATTCTTTAATAGCAAAATTCTAGACTTTTTTCAGCTGCGGAACAAGATAACATCTATGTTTCCAAATAGAATAACGCTGAGTAACTTTATGGTACGACCTTCTTCACATTCTTCGAGTTGCCAGACCCCCAACGAAATTAAATCAACTCCTCTAAGTTCTAACTCTTTGGCTTCGTATGTATAGACTTTCCAAACTCCATAACTCCAGCCGCCCTCTGATTGGCTTACATGAAGGTAATCGAGTTACCTGACTGATTGCGAGTAGCTAATAATAACGAGGGGTTCTCGTTTCGACTAGGATGGTTTTTGGGTTGTATCATGGAGAGGGCAACAGAAAGGGTAAATGAGAGTCG
This sequence comes from Ganaspis sp. Gsp50, assembly GCA_011057455.1. Lineage (NCBI taxonomy): Eukaryota > Metazoa > Arthropoda > Insecta > Hymenoptera > Figitidae > Ganaspis > Ganaspis sp. Gsp50. The sequence continues at coordinate 39,491 of WNHD01000124.1, read as the reverse complement.
GAGAGTGAGTTCCAGATGGAACAGAAGGATCGTTCCACGTAAAAGCTACGGATCCGTGGTGATGGGGTGGTATCAACCCCCACGTGCTTGAAATTCCTCTCGTAATTGCATCGCGTGGCGCCACGCCAGAACGATTGCATTTTCAGCCAGCTATGTAGTATAAATAGTGAAAACATGGCGCTAGCTCCTTTGACAATTATCCAGTCGAAATTTCTGACCAAGAATTTCCCGTTTGCGAGAGGACTGCCCAACCCAAGGCGGGGAATAGGAAATATTGAAATTATAGTGGCCTTATGAATTTCTCCAAAGTTTTACCCCGGACATCATTAATTTCCCCAAGAGAAAGCGAGTGATATAAAGCCCAGACAATTGTCCCTGTAGGGTACAATTACACTTGAAATAATTTTCCTCTCCGTTCCTAGACTAAAATTATATAAAGGCAATTACGCCTAACTTTATTTTCTTTTGAAATAGGGCATATCTTGTTAGACAAACAACTTTATCTTGGGAAAACAAATGTACACAAAATATTCTGAAAATCTCGTTTCCTGACTGAAAACGAGGGTTTTGTGTTTATTTGAAATGCAATTTGAGATTTAGGAGGGAAAGTGGAATAGTGTAGCTTAGGGTTACTGAGTAAGCAACAGTAGGTGTCGATCTGAAAGTGCAGTGGGCAAATATAAGCGTAATCAGTGGACGTCTTTGCACCCGGTTGCTTAGGGGAGACAGGCCCTCTGCAGGTCAATAAAGACATTATGTGATCTGCTAGACATCTACGACCTGGATCGGACCCAGGAGATTCATTTGTCTATATTGCGCATGTCGAAAGTTGCATAGGCCACTACTGCGCATCGGTTTTGACGCACCCACCACCCCAGAGTGGGGATAGTGACCAAAATATCTAATAACCCTAAAAACACACAGAAAAGAGTTGTATTCATTTTTTTTTTTTTTTTTTTTTTGATTAAATCAAATGAAACAAAAGTCAATAAAAAAAGCAGATGTTTTTTAGAAATCGACATCTACGTGAAGAAAGAAAGGGATTTCAATCCTGAAGGTTAAGAAGAGTCCTTCGTTATTTTCCTCACTCCATACACTAGGGGATAATCCGATCCTTTCGTAGCTCCTCTTGAAGCTTGAGGAAACGCATTACGGAAGCGAGGACGGAGCCTAGGAAGCTCTGCAAGGATTCCTTCGGGGCGAGATTAAGTCGCGATCAGCTTGGCACTTGCCTCCGGTGATTTCCCCTTCGTGATACTCTGCACCCTGTGGTTCTTCCTTTTGCGTCTGATCGTCAGTAATTTTCACTTAAGAAGTTCACTTAACTTCTCAAGAAGAAGAGAACATTTTTTAAAGACAATTCCTTTCCCTAGATACTTTTAACTTACTCAACTATTCTCTGACAGAATTTAATTTAATTTGAGACTTACTAGAATTCAAAATATTCCTTGTGTTTAATCAAAATTTTCGTGTTTCCTGTTTTAATAAACTGTTCAAAGTAGATCAAAAGTAAATGATGTTCACTTTGGCATGACATCGAGGATAAAGAAATGAACGTTAGTCCAAAGAGTAGTTTTGAATAGAAAGTAATAAAGTAAAATGTTTTTTTTAGTAAAAATAAATCTAACAGGATTTAGAAACACTTGAGAGAAATTCGCTCCAATGAAGACAATTTTACTTGGAATTTAGTGAACTGAAATTGATCCTGATGAAGTCGATCACTGACTGAAAGGTCTCCAATAAAGAAACGTACGTTCGACAGTGCCAGCAGAGACTAGAGGGATATTCGGAAAACGCGTTTCCGAACGAATAACTTCCAGTTCGTCGAAACCCACCGATTTGACTAACGGGCTGACGACTCGGGGCGATTCGTTTTGTTGAATATTGCGAGAGACTCCACGTGTCTACCTGGCAATGAAAATGCACCACTTGCGAGAAACAGAGAATTAGAATGAGAGAGAAGAGACCGAGTGGCAACACAATGGAAAACGAGTGGATGAGGGTCGTTGCGACAATTGGCGGTGGCGTTCTAGAGGGTTTCAGGCCAGAGTGCAATCTCGTTCGCGCTCTCTCACATGAGAGAGTTTTCTCGTTCAGTCTCTTGCTTTTCCACTTCACTTTACTCAGAATATCTTTCTCTACTCTTTCTTTGTACCTCTGTGTTTTTTTGCTTGTTTTTCCTCAAAGAACACATTTCCTGAATTGTTAAGATTTCAAACAATTTTAAATACTTTGTCTACTTTTTAAGATTAAAAGGAGATGAAGATAAAAATTGAGCCATTAGAGTTGTTGGATCTGGAATCTACTTATTTATCAGGTCATTTTGGAGCACGACGTGAGAAGATGTAGGTTAGATAAGAATAAGATAGAGCGACTATTTGAGGAAGAATCTTCGATGATTGCCCCGAGAAAGATTTTCGCACCCGGAGGTAAGCTCGTTAGCGAAAGATTGCGATCATTGACCGAAGATGAACGCGTTCGCACGAAACGGTGCTACTTTGCAAGTATCTTCTCCTCTTGGCTCGTTAGTACTTGCTTTGCCGGTCTCTCTTAATAGGTGCTATTCCATACCTCTACAGGCAGTTAAACTGGTAATTACGTTCACGCTTGACAATCTTCGACCACAATGCCAAAACGACAAGTGTTGTCCGAAAGAATTATATTTCCTGTCACAATTAATAGAGAAAGGAAAAATCGTTTAATAGAAATGTAGTTCGTAAAAATTATTTACGAAATTTGGTCGAAAGCAGTAGCAGTCAGATTAGGCAGACCAAAGTAGTTACGGACTACGTTGGACAGCGAAGAGTGGGGATTTCACTATTAGCCAATAATACGCATAGTACTCGAATACGTCATGACGCATTGTTCCATTACCGTTCTGTCTATCTTCATAAAAAATATCTACATCGACAAAAAGTGTGATAAAAGATTAAAAAAAAAAAGAAACCGTAAAAACTACTTGGGGTACAATTACTTGGTTAAACCTCAAAATCCGTTTAAGAAACTCACTTTAATTTCATATTCCATTCTGGAATTTAGCGCTGAATTTTAAACGACCAAAGTGAATCCCCCTTTCATTTCTGATCTCATTCTGCGAATGGGTGGGCCTCCATATTTAAAAACCACTGGAAACTCTACGAGCAGGAAAATCACCGTCGAGAGAATGAGAATGCAAAATAAAGATGCAGAGGGTTGTTGGAAGAGAAGGAAAAGAATTCTCTAGTTACAAACTTTCATCGTCGAGTTGGTCGGCAGCTCGAATTAAAGAACGGAACAAAATCCGTATCGTCTGATATGATATTCTGGCTCGAAAATCGCAAAATTTCCCTAGGCATCTGCGTAATTTGAAATACTTGAGGTTCCCCTTTGCTACTGAGAAGAGCCCACCCGGTTAATTAATCCTTTAATCATAAAACTTTGGCGACGGTCTATATTTAAATTTCAACGACGGCTGCGGTCTTCTAGGACGCGTACTTCCACGCCTTTTGAATGTTACAGACGACAGGATGTCATGTGACAAAGGGAACATCTCTACTGACCTTTTTGGAAGAGTTTTGTTTGAATACGTTTATAATTTGATTTTGAAATGACTATCCTAATCAACAGAATCCTACACAATAGATCTAGTCAACAGAGTTATTTAGCTGAAATCCGTTTGACGAGTCATGTGGTCCAAATGAGCGTTAAATTTTACAATTCCCAATATTAATATACAATATAGAAAAATTTAATTTGTTTAGTCTGGAGGGTGAATTGTGGCTGCATTTTGCGACAGCGCATGATAATTTGCAGCACGTGTCGTGTGATCCCTTAATTCTTTGACGAATAGCACATTCGCCAGCTTCTGTTTATTGCGTTAGTTTAGCCCACTTACTAGACGGATGGATGGCCTAGCATTATATTATGCACGAGAGCATCACGTCTGCGTTTTCACGCTTCGCTGGTCCACACAAGTTACTAAAGCCAGTTGTTGAACTTGCCTTTGCTTGTGTTGCCTCCTCTATCCATTTTCCTCGCCTGTCTTTTCCACCTCCATCTTCAAGACTCCGAGATCTTAGGATCTAGATTTCGAGGCAGAGATCTTACATTTTAGATTAAACCTTGTCGGATTAGTGAGTCCAGTGTCACTGACAAATGTTTTCTAGAACCGATGAACAAGAACCGATATTTTTCGATGGATCGTGACGAAGAATCCCATCAAATTAGATAGAAAGAATTTATGGTTATGATCTTAATTTACTTAATAGACGTTTTTCTAAATCTAACTTTAGGATTACTTCGGTCTAGCTTCAACTTTAAATTGTCCTTACGTAACTTCGAGTTAAAACTTCGGGATGTCGTAGCTTCAGGATAGCATCAGGTTGTTCTAGTTTCAGAATGGATTTAGGACTGACAGAAGGTTAGAATTGTAAATTATTTTTGACAATAGAATTATTTCTTGATGAAAGTCTTTCGAATAGGAACGAGCCGGACTGAATCTCACTTTCAATTTGTTGAAGTGAGTCATGCAAGTTGTTTAAATTCTCATCAGTCGTTGAACCTTTCGAAATATGTTGTATTCATGAGCTGGGCTTCCACTTGAAATTTAAGTGTACTTAAGAACTATTCAAACAATCAGAGTATTTCTTTAAGAGTCTTAGCTTTGCTTACGGTTAAACTGAAAGCATTTCCATGGACGCACAAGAGAGAAATATTATCTCAGATCACATTCATCTTAAACAAACATCATCAGTTTATACTATTCTTTAAAAATAGAATCTTCTGTTTTAAGAAACAATTTCAATATTTCAAGGGAAATTAATTGCTGCTTCAGGCCACTTGTTACTGTATTCTGGCCAAAATATAGAATAAAGAACCGAACAAAGAGGAAACCAAGAAGGGAAAAATAGAAAGTCTACAATAGAGGGTCAAAATGAGAATAGAAAAATAAAAACAGGCAAAATGGAAAATAAGAAGTAAAAAGCAAATAGAGCGTTAATAACTAAAAAAAGGATTAAGAACTAAAAATAAAATTTAATAACTAAAATTTATGTGGGTATAAATTTGCTAATTTAAGAACTTGTTATGTTACTTGTTAAGTTTGTTAAGTTGTTTTAAGGAACTTGCTAAAGTTAGGGACTTGCTGTATAAAAGCTGCTACCATCGAATCCACGAAGCGTGAAGGTCGCGTGGTATTTTTACGCGACTTTACATTTACCTCTGGCTGGCACGCTCCATTGCCATTTCCTCTTTCCCGCACCTCAGAAGGCCGTTGGATTCGCAAGAACTAAGACACGGGAAGGGAAAAGTGCTCTTACTTCCTCCCTCCACTTGGTACCAGTCGTGCGCCTTCGTAAAGAGCAAAGCAGCGCATTACACGCATGGTGCACGTGGAGCGATGGGTGTGAGGAACAAGCATGTTCTGGAGAAAGAGGTGGCAAAGGAGGTGGAGCGGACGAGCAAAAAATGAAAGGTTAAAACAGAGGGAGGAACTGACAACGGAGGGAGAACCAAGGGCTGAAGAATGAGAATTTCAACGAGTCTGGATTCTTTAACAGTTTTCTCTTTCTCAAAGCCAAGCTAATGAAAGTATTAATTTCAAAGACGAACCTTAAAAATAGTTTTTGTATTTCAATTGCAATAAATAGTACTTGCATTTTAGTAATTGTAAATAGTATTTTAGCAATTGTAAATAATTTTTTAGCAAATGTAAATAATTTTTTAGTAATTGTCTTTCCGTTGGATGCGTTGCTTAATCAAATCTTCCGAAGTAGTTAATTTTCTCATCACCAGGTTAAAACAACACACAGAGTAACCTTTGCTAGTAGTTACTTGGCGTCTCACCAGGCGGCGCATTCTTCTAACGCAGGTACAGGCCTGCGCAGATCTGAGTTGTATTTTCTATTGTATTAATTGATTCATCCAGTAACTCTATTAAGTCATATTGTTTTGTTACTGTACTAATTGTAATGATTCTACTAATTTTATTATTTATTTTATTACATATAATATTGGATAAACCAATTATGTTATTAAATATAGTATTGCATTATTCAATCACCTTATTTAATATATTATTGGATTATACTTTTAAATGTAATGTCACATATTAATAGTTGTTAATGTACCTGCATGTTCAACATTATTTTTAAATTATCGTGCTCGATTGAAAAAAGATAACTTGGGATTCCTGTAGAAAGTAAACAATTAATAAGACCTCTCCAGCTTATCTTAACTTTCGGTGTTCGAATCCCGTGTCGCTAGTCAGGTAGTGTTCCTTTTTGTCGGGTTCCATATGGCGGTCATTTTTGTGTCAGCGGGGCGTCTAGAAAAGCTTCTATCTAAAGTACATATATCACTTTCCAAAAGAACCACCTTTTTGTTTCCTGATTTTTTTATTTACTGATTTTGACACGTTTAGTTAATTATGTACATTTGAAAGGTAGGTCGGTGCAGGTAGACAAGATGGTAGGATATTGACATCCCCACTACTCTTCCAGTAGATACTGTCGGCATAAAAGATATATTTATTTTCTATAATCCTGCTGTTGCTACAAGATGGGACCATCTTTCCCAGAAGTCATTAGAAAATTTTAAACTACTAGGAAAATGATAAGGATGCTCTTTCGTTTTCATTCCATTCTTTGTTTATCTTCCAACATCTACCATAACAGAACAAAACCTGACTGAAAAAAACCTAGAAAAAAGCCTGCAGACTTGAAAAAATTGATATTAAATGAATGAACCTCAGGAGTTCTTAAAATTTTTCAAAACCAAGTAGTTGTAATATGGTATAAGTTTACGATAGAACAGAAGTAGACTTGCATCATGTGCAGTTAGTGGAAGTAGTTAATTTCCTCTGTCCAAACAGTAGTAATCTCCGGTGACATAAGCCAACTGACGGTCCGCTATAAACCCTCAACCTAAAGAGATATCTGGCGTTGGCGACCAGTGGGGGTGAAAGGGTCAACGGTGTCTCACTTTGGACAGATCCTGCCACGAGCAGAAAACGGGTTTCTGATCCCCGCAGGAGCCGGCACTCGACACTCGTTAACTCCCTTTTCCCCATTTTTCCTGTGCTACCAACCACCAAGTACGTACTGGCAGTGATCCTAAAGGGATTTAGATTTTAGAACGAGAGAAGTGGAACACAGGGTTCGTACATGGATGATGATCCATGGGCTAAGCCTATTTGTTTAGGATCCTCCTGGTCATGGGACCCATTGTTCTCTAATTGTTAGTGTCAGTGATGCCTGGCGAGTCGTTTTGACAGCCTTTACGCCTAACGTGACGAGCCACTTTTCCAACTATTGTTCCAGATGGAGCGCTAATGCCGAATTGTATACACACGCAAAGAAAGTATTTACACAACTAACGAGGCGAAAGGATTTTCCAGGTCGAAAAGAAATATTGTAGCAAGAAAATGTAGGGACGCCGGCAGAGAGAAAAAGCACTCGATGGAAAGCAGCTAAACGCTGAGCGAGATGCCTCTATAAATTCTAAAAATAAGTCCCATTCATAAGGCCTAATGTGTGGGAAGCGAGAGGAAAAATAACATGTCATCTGTCAGAAACGACGAGAGCACCTGCGACTTTAGAGTTTACATGTTAATTGACAGGTATTTTAAAAATATCTTATCAGCTAGAATCTTGTACATAATTATGTGATCACGATTAACGGAGCGTCCACAAAGATTTTTAAGTTACCTAAAAGAGTGGAATGTGTTTTTGTACATCTGTCACTGGCGTGACACATTTTTCTAAATTAATTAGACTTGTGACAATCGAATTTCTCGATCAGTCGCCTCGCTGACGCGCACTGATGTCTAATTCGATAAAAGACAGATTAGAAAATTGATAATTGGCAATAGAGCTCTTAAAAAAGGAATGAGTTCATACCTCTTACACTCCTCTGCAGAAAATCAAATTCCTTTCCCTCTAGTTTGAGTATGTTTCCATCCACACCTGGAACAGAAAATGAAACATTATAATTCTACATATAATTCAAAATTAAACTACAAACATTATTTCTGCAATATCTTTTGATTATCTTTTACAACCAATCAAACTATGAACTATCTTATATCAAACCATGGACATTTCAGTACCACAGTATTTATAAACAGATGCTAATTAAAACATTTACACTTTGAAGCTCCGTAAAGTTGTTTCAAAAAATATGTCGAAAGATTCTAAAAAAAATCAATTGCTCTCTGTTAGGGCGATAAAAAACAGTACTTTATTCATTTTATCCGATAAGGTGTGACCCAAATAAAATAATCTCTCTCACACACGAGGGACTTGCTTCTCTTTCATTCTCGTTATCAGGAATGACTCTTCAAAAAGAAAAGACCGCTTCCCAAACATCCATCATCCTTTTCCCCATATGTTAAAATAACTTAATCGAATATTAATAAATGACAAAGATAGCAATTATTCTAGTCGAAACAAATGGTCTAGGAATGAATGTGTGAAATCGAGAAAGAGATGAATGTGTGGAAATAAAGAAGAGATAAATACCTTGAATTAAAGAAGAGATATAAATATGTTGAATTAAAGAAGAGATATATATGTGGTATTAAAGAAGAGATGGATGTATGAAATTGAGGAAGAGTCGAAATTTGGTATCCACATCGAGCGGAAATTTCATTGACCTCATCCATCAACTGACAGTTGGTGGTTTCATTGCGAGTGGAGAGGACACGATAAATACACAGAAGAAGTGCATAACGCCCCAGGACAGCGTTTTTGGCAACATTACTACCCTCGAAATAATATCGCAAATTCCTACTCTGAAGATCCCTGCAAACAGATACACAAGCCAAGTACAGAGAAATACAAGCAGTCGAGTGGCGACGTTGCTCCAAATCTACTAGTTGAATGCAAATATTTTTCGACAGCGAAAGAGAGCAAAGAAAGGGAAAAATGTTTACCATGTTCACAATTTTCGACAGCAATTTAGAAAATTAATTGTAATAAAATCATCTCAGAACCACAGTGCTTTAACTCCAACAAAATTGCTCTCATTCGAGATCTCTTTTGATTCATATTTACCATTTATTTTATTCCAAGATGTCTTAACCCACATAACACAATTTATTGCCACAATATTGGCTCAATATTACAGTGAATACTTGCAATATTGCGACGGAACATTGAGGCAACATTGCTGCAATGTTGAAATGTCCGCCATTCAGCAATATTGCGAAATAATATTGAGGTAATATTGCAATGTTATAATTTGACAGTATTGCATAGTGATATTGCGGTAATATTGCAGTGCCTTTTTGCGTCAATATTGCATAGTAATCTTGTTGCAATAGTGTGGCAATATTCTACCAAATATTCGCATCGCATAAAAACTTTTATACCTATATAAAGAAATATTGCTGCAACATTGCGTTAATAATGCAGCAAAATTACAATGCAATATTCCTTTAACATTGTAGCAATATTGCTTTGAGCTAAGTAAAATAATTTTTATACTAGTCGAATATTTGACACAATATTGCAACAACATTGCAGTAACATTACTATGCAATATTGCTCGAACTGTACTATGTAATATTCCCACAATATTACACTGCAATATTGTAACCGCATTACTGTGGAATATTGCCAATATATCGCATTGGAATATTACCTCAATATCATTTTGCAATATTGCCGAATGGCGGACATTTCAACATTGCAGCAATGTTGACTCAATGTTCCGTCGCAATATTGCAAGTATTCACAGCAACATTGTGGCAATATTGAGGCAATAAATTGTGCTATGATATACTAATTCTTTACTTAATAATAATGATAATAATAATAATAAAAACTGCAATTTCATTAAATTTCCTTGGGTCACAATCATCGTCAAATTTATTAATAGTAAGATTTTCCTTTCTTTGAAATAATAATATTACGATATTTTGTATTACGTTTAAAATTTACAAAGCGTTTATAGGATTAAAATTATAAATTTTCAAAGCAGTTTAAATTGACAAAGCGTTTTAAAATTGACGTTTCTAGTCTAAAGGAACCTCTAATTAAAATCAATCCTTATGTCGTTTGTTAGACGGTTTTAAATCAGACAGGGACTCCTGACCCTATTTCTGTTTAGGATTTGCCTACAGGGAAATCTATTAAAGCGACCCGCCCACCCCCAGAAACGAAGTACCATCTGGCAACTGCAGAACGAAACGCACGTTGGCGAACTCGATTCTCGTAAACACCGACGCCCAATGTTCAATTAAAGCCTATTTATTCTCCTTTTATTCCAAAGGGAGCTAGTATTCCAGTCCTCAACGCTAGACACACGAGATTGAGAACCACTGCTGTCGACGACCTATCGCTTTCAATTAAAACTTGCACGCCTGTCTCGCAAGTTCCACGAATGCAAGTCTTTATCAATTTTAAAGAAATTACTTCTGTGATCTTTGCACTACTCAAAACTTTTTAATTTGAATATAACAAACTGAGTCGTCAATTTGAAAAAAATGGAAATCACTGGCGCACACAAATTAAGTGCATCTACATTGCGCATGTCTAATTAACATGGGTGACTACTGCGCATGTGTAAATTCCATGGGTGACTACTGCGCAATATTCAGCACAACCAAACTTTTGAACAATGTATTTTCAACTCTTGAACATTCGATTTTCCACTTTTGAACATTGCATTTTGAACATTGCATTCTAAACATTGAAACTTTTGCTTATATTTTTATTACAAAATAACAATTTTCATAAAATAATGGTAAAGTGATTAAAGTAAATTTTTTGAAAGTAGTATTTAAATTAGAATTACAAAATATAAATCTTGGTTTTTGAGAAGCTGCAGTATCAATTTGAATAGCTTTATTAAAAGCAAGAAGCTGATTACAAACGCTTTCTTTCTTCTAGTTTCAGTCTGCTTGATCTTTTTATACACACAAGAATTTCTTCTGCGAATGGTGAGATTGTACACGGACAGTTCGTAACGATTAGGCCGATATCATAAAACATGATTCATTCACGAGTTCAGATATTGCGTCTGTTAACTCGAGCCACAATTTCAGAAGACAAATCACTTTTTAACGAAAATTAATTAATCTTCAATTTCTCGAAACTAATATTCAAGACTCATAAATTAATTTGCTCAATATTCAAGCAAACACATTTTATCTGATTTCAATTATAATTTAAACCCAAAAAGAAATCCCAAGACCGAATGTAACTACTTTTTTATGGAAATCGATCCAGCATCATTTCTTCATAAATTGATTACTAATCTCTAGAACTTCAACTGGATTTAAAATAATCAAGCGCCTGGAAGCTATAAAAATAAATTACAAGTCGTAAAAAATATGTGGGAACTAAAATTCTACCAGAAGCTAGAAAGTATAATAGGGCTGAAAAAGTGTAACTTGTTTCAAAGTCGTAAAGCTGATGATTGATAGTGTCAACAATTTCATGTTTTAACTCTTTTATCGACAATTGGTGATTCCAATCACCCTCTTTAAAGAATTTTGATAAAAAAATTGTGACTTCATCATTTCGGCAAATTTTAGCACTCACTAAAATTGCGCGTTGCTATAAAATTACGATGTTATACAATTTCATGTTTTTCAAAATTAATCAACAGAATCATAAATTCAAGTATTGGCTTTAATTTTTTCAGTAATATTAAGTGTGTAACTAATTGAAACAAATAATTAGAGGTAATAATATACGAAGCGCTTACAGCATTATAATAATTTGAAAAAAATATTTAATTTGCGTGAAAAGGCGCACAGAATGCAAACTGAGATATTTTTCTTGTCTTGAATAACTTAAGTCATTATCTCGCCCTGTCATAAATATCAAAACAAAATGACAAAGCAGGCTCAAACTCGTTTTACGATGACAGGTCTTTTATATTTCTATTCACTCTGCGCTGACGATAATCGGTCCATTCGTCATACCAAGGACCTACACAAGTGTGTGGGTCTCGTCTCGATTCAGAACTTCCCTTCCCACATGATTGGCCATTTTCGCAATGTCAGCTGGGGGTCAATGATGCCTCGTTAAGTCGCGCGATCAGAGAGAATAAATAATCCTCCCTTATTTCTCAGAAGGGGGTGGCACAGCCTGGAATATTTCTTTCCCCAAGTAGACGGAAAATGAGGAAAAAGCGAAGTGATTTTGCACGAGGATTCGCCACTGTCAGAACCCATTGAGCTTTCGTTATTTCACGCTGACCCTCTCTTACCTAAGAATGAGACGGAGCTTTTTTCACCAAGTCTTAAGGGATTCCAGATTCGATATAATTTTTCTTCTCGCCTAGAGGATTGCGCGACCTCTCATTTTCTTCGATACCCCGGTTTCAAGAATCGCGGTCGACAATGCCAGTGATTTCTGTCTATTGAATTTCTTCTGATTCCATCCCCTGCTTCTAAAGATACCTCATTCCAAGCGCGTGTCTCTCTTTCTCCTTCTTTTCTTCTTCGTGTCTATCCCGTGTCAAATGATGCGTATAGAATGAACTGGAAAGCCGGCTGGATCCATTATCGATTCCTGAGTGATTCTTGGGGCGAAACGAAAGGGTAAAGGCGAGGAAAAGGAAACTCCCTTTACCCTGTTGTCGAGTGTGACGTACCACCCGGTGATACGTCGCAATCCCTTCCAGTTACTGGCTGTCACAAATATCCTTAGAACGCAGCAAGGTGGATTTTTACGTCAAACAGAAACGAAAGTGTCAACCTTAACGTGTAACTCGAAAGGACACAAAATGGTCTTCTTCTTTCGAAACTGCCACTTGAAGGTGAAATCGACCCGAGAAGCCAGTTTGACTTTATAGTTCTTTCAAGAAACAGTCAAGAAAACAGAAAAGGGAAATATAAATACTTATACAAACTCAGCGGGACCTTCAGTTGACCTTCTGTAACTTTTATTTTTACCCTCAAACATTCGTTTTAGGAAAACAATCCATACTAAAATTTATTTGAAATATTTTCACGCAGAAAGACAAAAAACAGAAAGAAAAAAATGCTTTTAAAGTGTGAGGCTTGTCTCAACTTGAAAATTAACTGCTCAGAATTTAAATCCGACGTTTATCTCCACTTATGTTCGATGTAGTAAAACATCTCATAAAAATGATATAAAAATTTATATTCCTAAATCTATGCCGATATTTTGTCAAATATAAACAAACGACTCAATAAACACATATTTTTTGCAAAGTACAAGTATATAAATATATTCTGCCATACCAGAGGCGATAAATTTTGGTTGCAATGAATCTCTTTTTTTTTATCAAAAAAGGAGCTTCCTTCATTTTTAGAAGAACGTTATTCTTTCTTTTTCTGAGCGTACCTGTTACAAAGATAAATTTTTTTTACGAGTGGTGATAAACGTCAAGTGTAAGGCCGCGGGCGAGCGGTCGCTGGTGGTGACCTTCGTGAAATAAATTTCTATTCCGCTATTTTTTGTCCTCCATTTTCAATTGCAGGGATATTACGTGAATTAATAGGGGAGAGAAATAAGAAGCGAGCTCAATGCGTCCGTTGGTAAAGGCAATTTTTTAAGAGAAACTGAGAGCGGATGTGCCGCGAGTTTTAGAGCGTCTCAGAGGAAAGGCGAGAGATTATAATTATGCAAATGTCTTGTTGCGGGAAGAAGCCGAGCAACAGATGTCTCGAACGACTCGCTCGAGAAATACCTCGTGGTTACTGGCGTCGGATATAAATACGTCTTTCGCTAACTGAACTCATTCCTGACAATAAGAAAAAGCAATCCCTCAAAATGAAGAAATTTTCATTATTAGGATGCCTTTTCATTTCTTTGGGCTCTCGTGTCAGAATGGAGCCGGAAGATTAAAACAGATGTAATGAATTTTCAACATTTTTTTTGAATTTATAGGTTAAGTAGTAAAAGATGAGCGAAAATGGATGAGTTAAAAAGATAAGTGAAAAGCAAGCAATAGTAATTTATCTATCGTTCTAGTTCCAGAATATTGTAACGATATTTTTTATTGAAATGGTTATATACGTTCTGTAAACGATTTATGTAAAAAAACGAATGAACTCTAAACTAAATTTATTACAACAAAACACCAATTTCGACTTTATAAGATATAATTACATACTGACAGACACTTGGGAGTGAAAAAAGTACCTATATTCGAGCTTCAAATGACTCTTAATCACTTGAAATTGCAATCGCCAAGAAAAAGGGGTAAAAAATTGGAGGAATTACTGACTACGAACTCCAGGGTCGGCATAATTGGGTTACTCTTGTAAAACAGTGGTTCGCCGCTCAGGCTTTGTCGCGCATAAGTGCAAACGACAAGTACGAGAGTGTTAAGTTGGAAAATTAAAACCGCCGCGATAACGGGTGAGAAATATGCGAACCGTAATTTGGGTTCGCGGTATGCCAGCGCAATTACATCTTTCGCCTCGTGTATCCTTCTCCTTCTCACTCTTCCTGTTCCCAAGTTGAGTCTTGTCTTCTCTTTGGTCGCGTGGGTGCGGTTTCGACAGCGCAGGAACAACTTTAATTTATGGCACTAGTGTTAATTATGTACACAGTTAACACGATTATCTCTGCGCTTCGCATGACGCATGTCCACTTCCTCGCGATATCGGAGCAAGCCGAGAGGCTGAGAATGTTTCGATAACGTTTACACGTTACACAAATAGAAATTAAAATGTTTATCCGATTAGAAAGCATTTTAATTGATAGTTTCCAACTCTAAACATGAAAGGTTTAATGAAGTGTAAATGACGGAAGTGTTCTCGACGTTTGCAATTATTTATTAATAGGGGCTACAAAAGGAAACGTCCATTCGTACTTATGTGCTGTAAAATAAAATTTAATTATAGAAATCGTTTTCGTGATTGCAGATTTCATTGTATTGATTGCAGATTTCATTTTCAAATGAGGGATATTTTTTAAAAAAGTTAATTACGCTTTATTTTTTTTTCTTAATAGCTTCAGACCAGCATTTAGCTAGGCAACCCATTTCTAATCTACTGGGTTATCTAATATACCTAACAAACAATCTTAGTCATTATTAAATAACAAATGAGGGTAGATATTTCTAATGCCGGATCTCGAACTATATGGAAACCATGTTACAGACGCAAACTCTAGATGTCATCTGACTAAAGAGTAATATAAGATTTTAAGTGTGCAAAAATTCCTAAAGAGTTACGTATGACAAAACCAAGAAATCTTGATTTATCCAACCTCAAAGAACCTTATTTATCAAAAAAAAGCTGATCATTTTTAAAGCTGAGGTCAAAAATCTGATCATTAAAAGTAAAGCCTGAATCAAACAGCACTCCTAGGACCTGAACCCTACACGGAATAAATTTCAGCGTAGCAGACTCTTTTAAGTCTTATCCCATTCATTTGGCACGTCCGGCACTCTAAGAAGGGGTACTAGATGTTCCCAGTGTTGCATCTGGAGCCGCTATGGATGCCTCCATGATCCAATAGGAAGCCTTGTACCCCTACCCGATGTCAACAATGTGTCCAATGGAGGGGACCAGAAGATTTAGATGCTTGGGTGCATCTGTTGCGCTTAAATTTTTTCCGTGTAGTCATTCCATTAGGTTTAACATTGTTAATAATATAAAGAAAACAATCTCCTACTGAAAGAAATTAGAAAGTATTTTTTTACATTGAAAAGCAAATCATTCTGTATAGACCATAGGACCAAACTGCTGAGATCTGACTGAAGATCCAACAGGTCTTGATAGGAGGTGGTCCTTCTAAAGATCTTCAGATCATCAGCAAAGAACTAAAAAGAACATTTCTCTATTAATTTTTAATAATTTCTTTATAACCATCCCAATATCATTCATAAATGAAGAACAAAGTTACATAGGTCTTCTTCCAGCGAGATAACTAGCAACCCAATTAGGTCAAAAGAAAAACCATTTGCACGTCCATGTCCTCTAACTTAGCCAAGAGAATTCTATGAACCACCTTGTCAAATGCCTTTGAGATATCCATCTAAGCTACATCAGCTTGAACTCTGCGATCTAGTTTGCTATGAAATTTGATAGAACTACCAAATTAGTATTGAATACCTTGCCTAAACTCGACATATGACTTTTACAATTACATGATTTAAAATAAAACCTTGAAGTTGATCATCAAAACATGAAGACCCGCACGAGTTTCTTAATCTCTTTTGAAAGACAAATTTTGACATTCTCAGGGTTGAAAACAGAAGGAGCTTTCTCCCTTGGAAATACTGGTAACTGGACTCTCGTCCTTACAGACGAAGCCTGCTGCTGATTAGCCGACGAAGGAAGTAGCAGCAATTTCGCAACTGTAGAGGCCGCGATGGAGATAACTATGACGAGACGAAAGGGGTTTGCACCGGGTTTGCGCGAGTAATTACGTCCAAGTTTGGTTGGAGTTGAACAGAGTTCCCCGATCTCTGTATATCTCTGGTTCTAACTCTCCTGCCGGTGTTAAACCCCCCAGTGTGAACTACCCCTCGTTTTCGACTAGTACCTCTGTCACGGTCGACTCGGTCACTATATCTCCAGCCAACTATACTGTAGGTATATCTGAATGCCGTTACAAACACAACTACATAGACAGACGAGACCAGATAACACGCGAAACTCCTCGCTGGCGATTAACGACCCGGAAATGCCGTTATTTATGCAGCTCCGATTCACTTTTCGGGCTGTAATTAGCCCCTCTCACGCATCCGCTGCACCCCTCGAGCTACTCCCAAAGACTCCTGTAATGAAGTTAGAAATTGTAGGTAAACATCGCCTGTTGTAATTTGTTTGCTTGATTAACTCCTATCTGAATAAGATTTGCTGCTTGAATAATTGCACTTTCCTTCGTGTCGCTTATTCTTATTAATCTTTCGTCAGTTCCTTAGAAAACATGAGTATGGAATCTGCTCTAATTAAAACAGATGTTATCATCAATTACTCTTTTTTTAGTTTTAATGAGAGCAAACACAGACCAAAACCAGAAAAGGAATCAACAAATCATTTTCACGGAATTTTTCTTTTTGGAGAAACTATTTTTAGAGAACTTGTTGAATTCGTTCTCTGACTTGTTTTCGGAGAAGTTTTCTTTAGGAAGCTTATTTCGGAGTTGTTTTTAGAGAACTTGTTTTTGAAAAAGTTATTTAAGCTTGTTTTCGGTGAAATTGTTTTGAAAACAGTGAGAATAGAAGAAAACTTAGAATAAGCCTTTAATCAAATCGGATGAAGGTTGTATTAGAAAGAGGCGTGATTCTCATAAATAAAACTCGGCGAAGTAATGGTGTGAACGGTTTTTGAAGTAGTGTTCGATGACTTATATTTGCTTTCTTTCCCACTCGTGTCCTCTCGGATGAGGAAAGGAAGAAAAGGGCCTTTATTGTGCACTTCGGAGTTCGCCAAAGAATTCTTATTACAAGATTCGCGCTCGAAGAAATCTCATTACCCCCAAAGCAGAATGGAATCGCGTTCAAGGAAAAGTTCGAAGACGAACTCAATGGACTCCATGCCGAAGGGAAATCGAAGAAGACAGCATAGGTCTCCAATGACAAGTCGCTCTTGAGAAAAGTCGATATGCGTAATGTCTAATGCATAAAAAATACTTCAGTTGTACCTCTCATTTCTATTTTCACAGACCAAAGATCAACATTATCAGGTAGACTTAAATCTATTCGATTTATTTTTCTCAACGGATTATTCACCAAAATAGAAAAGTGGTATTAATTCAAATAAATCACACTCTCTTAAAATACAATTGAATGATTGAATCTGTTGAGGATATGAGTAAATAGATAGAGTAGAATTGCGTTAATTAATAAACTTTATTATACAGAATTTAATTTAAGAATATACGAGTATTCGACAATCACCAGTCGGCGCCAATACAAGTCCCAAAATACAAACTTGAAGCTGCGGACTAGAATTCACGGCTCAGAACCGAGAGGTGATTCCATCCACTGAGACTTCAGCTTACTAACTGGCGCGCACGCATGCTTGCGGGTGGCGCGCACGAGACGACTTCAGTACGAGTTTGGCCGCCGTCTACGACTACTTGGAAAAATATAAGACCCGGTGAAAACGTAAAAATTGGAGATGGACTACTCCAGAATCCTACACCAGTTGGAAGGTTAGTGATCGACGAACTCCTTGTCTTAACCGGGGGACGATTTTTCGGTGGTAAAGACCACCAAACGGTGTTTGGAAGCCGGACAGCGTGGGCTGCAAGGACTCCGCCATTTGCAGACGCCGACCGGCTGACCCTTTTTGGCTTCCTTTATAGTGTGTTCCCGAGAAGTGTTGGATTCTCCATCTTCGGACTAAAGTTCAATAAAGTTTGGTTTGTTTTTCTAAATCGGAAAAACCGTCTAGTGTCTTTAAATTGAAGAGTTTAGTGCCCTTTTCCCCTCTCTCCCGGCGGAACCGATGATCCGTTTCAAGTTTCATGCACGGTGTGGAACTAGCCGTGCTCGAGTCAGCGCCGTTTGTTGGTGTCGGAGTCCGGGTAAATTTCCGAATTTACCGGGCGCCCGGAGAGAGAATCTCCAAAAATAAATAAACGGACTTTGGTGGAAATTCGTGAACTCAAAGTGTGGAGATCACAAATTCTGTTTCGGCGCTGACAACGTCGCTTCAGCAACGATTTTTGTAGCGTTGTTTCTTTGAATTTTAGAGAGAGACAGGAAAGAGAGATAACGTTACAGTGTGCAGTAATTATCATTGTCGCCAAAAAGCCTAAATACACTTAGGCTGTTATAAATTTTGTCCCTATACTACCCGATCTGAAATATTGGAAGAATATAAGTTTCAATTTGAGATTTAAAATGTCCGAATTTCAAATATTACAAAAATCTATTTTTCCACAACAGAATCTATTTGTTATTTAAATAATGTTTATATTAACTTGGTAATAAGTGGTAATAATGTGATATTAACTTTTTGTATTGTTGTTGTTACAATTATTGTTGTTACAATTATGAGAGTTACAATTATTAGAGTTAAAATTATTAGAGTTAAAACTATTAGAGTTACAATTATTAGTTTTACAATTATTAGAGTTACAATTACTATTAACTTTATTGTTACGAGTCTTATTATCTGGAGCCGTGTGGTATAAATTAAATACCCTTGTAGCAATCATCAATTAGAGCAGATAGCGAGTCAACAGTTGTTATGCTAATTAAAGTTGTCAGCAATTATATTTATCATAAGCTAATTATAGTTATTAGCTGATAAATGATTATCATTGACTGATTAATGATTATCATTGACTGATTAATGATTGTCATTTGCTGCCATTCCAACAATTGTCTTGATTAATAACTGTCATTTCCTGTTTAATGGCATTTTTTGTCACTTTTTAATAACCGTCATTAGCTGATTAATGATATCCATTATTTGAATTGTTATTGCAACTGAGAAGGTAGTGATTTCGTTGAAATAGGTATTCTAAAAATTCAATTTCGATCAATTCTAAGATTGGCTCTGCTATATAGACTTTAAGAGGAAAGCAGAGTCGTTTACAAGAAGCGATCTTAATTTCACGAGAAAGATCCCAGAAACTAAGTTAACGGAAAGGTGTAAATCGACTCGGCGGATGCTGGAGAGGAAACTTTGGATTTTCCGAGTTTCGTTCTTATCTTTTACCATCCCAACCAGCAAAACTTGACAATTACAGACCTGGAACAACGATAAGAACCTCTGAATCTCACTTTTCTACAGTGCTCTTTTAATCTTCGGAAAGTTACCTAAAACAAATATTTTTCTCTCAATGGAATCCGAGAATTGAAACTTTCTTTATCAGCTTTAAAAATAGTTAAATTGCACTCAAAAATCATGTGCCTCTTTTAACGACAGATAAATTGTAATAATTTAACGACTTCATCACATGATTTGCGTCGTTCTCTTTTCCGGTTACCTAAAAGAACAGTTTAATTTTAAATGAGAATTACAATTATTAGAATGATAAATAACACTTCCTGAGTTATTTCATCAGGAGAGGGGAATTTGTTTTAACTGATGCAGTTTTCTTTGCTTTCGATTATCAAATGGGTTAGACAGAATGGGGATTGGAGAATCGATTGGTGCATTTACCGGTTAATCATTAATCAAGGCGCACAGGTACACCAAATGTTCACGTGCAGTAGCACAAGGATTGATGGATGAGCCGCTTCAGAGGGACTTGAGGGCTGACTACCATGCGATTCGACCATCGTATAGTATAGCAATGCGAAAAGCTCAATTGAACGTCCCTGTGCTTATCAAGAGTGAACACAGGCTAATGAAAATCATTATTCCCTTCAGTCTCCGCGATGGAAACCCTCGCCTGCTAATCTCACTTTGATCTCTCCTTACGTGAGCGGGGACACGAAAGCGAAAAACTTTATCAAAGCTCTGATCAAATCGGAAGCTGCTTGCTTAATCATTCTTATTGAATTGAAAGAACTTTTAATTTATTTTCATTGCGGCGTAAAAGTTAAAAAGGCTTCTTCATTTTCAAAGATGACAAAATCGAAATGAACTCCGATGAAATATCGAATCCATTAGTTTTTGGCAGACGATCCAGGACCGTCGTTTGTTTGTTCATTTACTTGTCATTTGTTCAAGTCAAAAGAGCAATATGTAACAAATCATGTATGAATAACAAGAGTGACCTGAACGTAACTAATGACTTTGTGAAATCGATAAGAAGAGTTTACGATGCCCGGTTGAAATTCTCGACGGGGGAAGCTGCGGGAAGGATTGCTCTTACTTGTTGATCGATTCTCAATAGTTGGAGCCTGGAGACTTCGGTCCTACGTTGCTTGGAAAGGCACGCGAGCTATGTAAGCGTCTAGTATTGACAAACATCTCGACCAAAGCACATGCCCACGCGTTAGCAGGTTATTCACGAATACAATTTACCGCTTACAGGCGACCTGATAGATTGCTGCGAAAGCCAATTTGGATCACTTGCTGGTGTCGGACTTGAAAATGTATCGACTCGTTAACTCAACTCGCTCGAAATACGATCCTTCCTGATGGCAGTCGTGCAAAAAAATCTTCTCCTGCATATTTATTTCATTGTTACGCACATTACTTGGTTATTTAAATCCTCTTATAAACATCTTCCATTGTAGGTGAAATTTGTGGGATGATAAAATTGAATAAATTGTGAAAGCGCGTCTTTCAATTGGCTGAAATACGGTTATTTAAAAGTGCTTTTAATGCGATTTAAATATGTGATGGGTAAAAATCTTACTCGAATAAATTGAACCTGTCACAAGTCACTGCACAGAGATCAGTCACTTTACCAAACTGTCAATAGCATGTCCAGACGTCCTCAAGTGAATTATCGCAAATAAATGAAGTCGACTAGTGACAGAGGTTGAATGCTGGAATCAAACGAATAATCTTCGATCTGGCTTGTCAAACCCGATCTTTCAAGTCATCACAGTTTATATTTGGGCAGAGTTTTTACCAACCATTGGCGTCACAACCTCTGCAAAATTGATTTATATTTCGACATTTATTACCGCTTTGAAAATTCATATAATTCTATTTTAATAATTCTGTCAGAATTACCAAGCTGATGTCATTTTAATAGGATTGATCATTTGAACCAGTTTCTTTAAACATTTCGAGTAGAATTGTGGACAACAGTTTTTAACAGATACTCTTCAGACAAAGATAACGTTTGATCTAATCGTTTCGCTTGCAGATAATTTTTTCTGGTACGCCTATGTAAGATTTTAAAGTTCCGTTCGTTAGGCATAATATCTATTGAAGAAATACAAACTCCTAACGAGAATATTGTCACTTTCGGTGATGAGAGTCGAAAATGAGTATTCGCTTCACGTCAACGTCTATAACTGTATAGTATTATGCGTACGTATAACACTCATGTACATAAAAATATGTAGATGTGCACAGTAATATATTTTTGTGATGCGGAAAAAATCTACCACGTACCAAACTTATGATTTAACTTTAAAAAGATTATAATTAATAATAAATACCAGTCTGAAAGTCGCAAACCTAAAGTTTTGGACATCATCGAGGGATCATCAACTTGATACATGAAATTGGATGAGATTGTTGATTTCAAGAGAGTATTTGAAGACTACTTGATTATGGGTAGGTTCCAGGACGGCATCGGTTGAAATAATTCGTAGTGATGATATTGACCACTGGCGCTCTTGGCGCACTTAACCTAACCTAGGCGACGAGACGTTGGTCTCTTCACTCTCAGATTGGTGGTCTTGGTGATAACATACAAACTTTACAATTAAATTTAACTTATAAAATGTAACTTTAACAAGTACACGGAGACACCGAGACGTAAGCCAAACTTAAGGTAAGCTCCATATTTAACTTCAAATTTGCAATTGTGGAGTTAATTTAATTTCTTCTGTGGTTATTAAAATAGTACTCGGTGCGATTTAATGTGTCTGGTGTGAAATAAAATAAATAAAAATATTTATTTTTATATTAAGAAAACTATTATAAAATATTTATAACAAATAACTTGGCGCTTTCAATTCAGTATAACAATAGTATAACAACAGTATAACAAAAATGAATGAAAATTATAGTGTAAAAAGAAATGAAGCCTCCCATAATATATTAAATAATATATTGATGTACATAGCAGTATATTACTCTACAAGTACAAGAGTTGCTAAATCCTACACTCAATCAGAACTTTTGCTCATAGTTCTGACAGAACTATAAGCGAAATTCTCATATGTACATTACGGGTGGGCCAGTACATATTTGTACACGCGCTTTCTCGCAGTATTTGTCTTGGAATTGTGAAATACGAAAGATACGGTTCGGATATATAGGAGGATATGGATGAGTCGAATGACAAAAAGACTGGCGCCTTAGAATCGCAGTATATACAGGAACCAAGCAGACGCGATAATAAAGCCAATTGTGACCCTACGTGAGAAACCAGGACATACATAGAGAGATTTCAATTATGTCTTGTTAGGCCAGCAGATGGACGTAATGGTCCTTTGCTCTCGACGCTACACTCTTAACGCCCACCACTTGGTATTTTCTTATATTCTCAACAAATTTGTTTTCTACACCTATATACAAACATAATTAACTCTAAACATCAAACTTAGACAAATAACATCCACAACATTAAACACAAATGACATACATAGTCAAACAACATTAAACACAAAAAGCTTTGAAAAACTATCAACACAATTTGATGTTTTTCCAATTCACGAGACGTAAAATCAGTTACCGTTAAACGAAATGAGACTTTTTATTTCTAATTAATTTTTCAGGGGAGGAGGCAATTCCTGCATTTGATTGGAGGGGAATATTGTATGGTTTAACGGTGTGGAGGAAAACAATAAAATTCGTTGAGGCCGAAGGGGCAATTCCACTCGACCCTTTGCTTCACGAAAGGTTTGTCATCCAAGTCGAAATAAGTCGAGACAGAAGTCGCAAATTGGAGAAAGACGTAACGGGCCACAGGTACAGCCAGTCGCGATGTCGAGGGAGGAAAATAAACTCCATTCGATCGTGCAAGGTAAGCGTTGACGGGCAAAGGGTTCTTTCTTCTTCGTTTCTATTTTCCTTGTTTTTATTGTACATACTTCGCGACCTCACGAAAGCAACATAAAAATATATGTGATTGTTTAACTTTCCTCCACGTGCATAACGTACGTCCCCTCTTAGTAGAAAACTTTATGGGTGACTCCTTTCGTGTGTACACTCTATAAAAGACTGCTTTCCTTTGTTGGTAAAATATTTCATCTCAAGTTTGTAAATTCTCTTTAAAGAAAAAAAATTCTAGTGTTTCACCATTTCCGACAATAATGACATTTTGTAAGCAGATGGTTCTTTTACTTCAATCGCTGCTTGACTACTCGCATACTTGACTTTGACAATTTAAGTTTGAAAAAAAATTATAATTTCAAAATAGAAATAAGTTCAATCGCAAGGGGTTGTTGCATATTTTCGGAAAATTCGGGGGTTGGAGCTGTAATGAATAATTCTTCTTTTGGTCTTTGCTGTAATGATTGTAAAATGAAATGCTTCTGCAAAAGCTATTGCTGAAGGAACGACTGCATATACGTATTATGTTTAATTGGTAACAGAGTTTCAAATAGAGCATCAACATAAGTCCTAGACCATCGCAATGATTTCGGGTACAATTTATTGCGTCGTATTATTAGTTTTTATATCCATATGGTATTGATTTTTGACAATGAGTTCAGCCCCAGAGCAAAGAATTTCTATAATATGTCAAAGAGGTATAGGGTGCCTCACGGAAATGAGCAGTAATATTTTTTCCTATCCAGGAAGGAGAGGACTTTCCCGCGTAAAAGTCGATATTGAGACGATTTATTCTTTTTCCGGTCTACATCACAACCGACGATGATTTCTTCGCTCGTACTGTAATTGAGAACTTCTAAATTCCTCTATTCCCGAAATGACCATACTGATTAAAAATTTCTAAATCAAGTTATAAACGAAATTAAATTATAGACGAAATTAAATTATAGACGAAATTAAATTATAAACGAAATTGAATTACATACAAAATCGAATTATAAACAAGAAAATTAAATTATAAAATATCATCCAAGAGAGGTCTGCAACTAGAAGCGCTTTGTCTGGTAATAATCCAGTTTGTGATAATATATTTTCTTAAGTTTAAAAGAGCAATTAAGATTCATCAAAGTCGTGTTGCGGTTATTAACCGGATGAAGGCAAAGCGCGTCAGCGTTAGAAGCACGCGAACTCTTCCTGTCACATTTGCTACGTGCATCCCCACACCTTCATTCATCCAACGCCCTCAGAAGTAAACCTCCCAGAAGTTTGCGAGGAAGTTTCATCAACACTGGTACGCACGTCCTGGAAGCACGTGACGAGCATTTATCTGTCGCTTTTTCGAGATCCTATGAAGTGAAACGTGGACCAATTTTCCAAAGTCCAGTCAACATTAATCATAGAGAGATGAAACTAATAACGAAAGGATATGATTAGATATATCGTGAGAGAGAAAAATAAAGAATAAAAAAGGGGAAAACTCAGCTTTGTTACAACCGGGAAGCGACCCGGGAATTATCAAACATACTCTACCATAGCCCTGGCGGCGACATCCCGGTTTCGTGATGTTAATCAAAAAGTTTCATAACACGGTGTCACCGCTTCGTAATGTCACGGCTTCACAGAGATGCCAAGCTGTAAACACGTTCTAGACGAGAAGTCCAATAAAGATTGTGTTACAAAATATCAGACTCCTAGATTGATAGTGACTGCAAAAAATTGGCGCACTTTCATTGCAACTGAGTCACTACATCCACTTGTGAGCTTAATTTCTTCATCAACTCTTATCGTGAAAAAAGCTTCTGGTATTCGTCAATATTGTTAGATGAGCATAAGCGAGCTCTTTTTCTTCTAGGCTATAAAGTGTCTCCAAGACTTTATGAACACAATGCACTGCTTCTCAATAGCCAATCGATAAAACTGTTCTATTAATAATATTCGTATTTTCTTATCACCACAGGGTAAACACAATCTCTACAAAAAATTATAACAATCCAATCGTGGTATAGCCAATCAAATCTGATCAATATAATAACCATCATGGTATAAACTTGATCAAAAGTTACCAATGGTAAATATCTATACCTATTTTAAAAACATTTGCAAACTGTTCTAACTTCCAAGAAATGCTGTAGAAATCGTACTTTTATCGCATTCCTACTCTCATTCCTATCTCATTCCTACTCCTGATAAAAAATGTCTCCTTGCGCTTAAAGTAAGACACTCATCCTAAAAGAGTATAGACACATGCTAGAAGAGAATGACAAAAGGTGTATAAAGCGGAAAAGCCAAAATGCTTAACTTGCTCTGGTCTTGGAAGAAAGAAACTGATCACTTCTCTGGAAATCCTATATTGTGTAATGTTTTCTCTTTTCGGAATTGACTCTAACTCAACAACTGTATCTAATACCGGGTTTAGAATAACCCCGAACTTAATCGGTTATAACCAAAACTAAAATCTAAATTTATTTTTAAAACCATAAAGAGAACAAGACAGTCGATAATTTTCAAAAGGAAGAATATGCCCAGTATTGTTCAAAATGTTAGGTTTTGGAGAAAGGGTCGGGTTCGAAGGAGAATGATACATTTTCTAAATCAAAAGAAAACAATAAGATTTAAATGAAAATAAATTATATTCTGGAAATGATATTGTTTTACATTAGCTCGAAATTATACACGAAGTAAATACGTTCTACTTAATATACCATTAGGAAGGGTTCTAAATTATACTGTAACTGTAACCTTAGCAATTCATCCCAAGTCCTTGAAACTTTCTTAAGATTCCTCATAAGAGATCAAAACTTTAATCAAACTGTACTTACTGTAGTCAAATTAATAAGTTAATAATAGAACATGACTAATAACTGAAAGTAAACTGTAAAATCTATAGCAAAAAGAAAAATGATGATCAGTTCCTCACATCGTGAAGGCTCAGTATTCGGGGAGTAAGAGAGCGATTCATTCTCAAGTTAATGACTATATTCTCTACGTCACAAGAACAAAGCATATTAATTCAAAATTTGGTAGTCCCTCTAGGTTGCTTCTCCTAAACTTTGGCATAATTCAATGTTCAAGTGGTAAGTGTGACTCTCTCATCGCAGATTCGAATCTGCGGCTGAGTTCTGTCATTCTTAAACACAAAAACGGAATCATCAAGTTCGATTACCAGCTGAGTGGTTTCGGTATCAACTGATAAGTTTTGACTATTCCAAAGTCTCAAATTTCAGCTTCCAAGACGATCTAGTAATTTTTGGTTACCATTCGTCAAGGCCTGCTGAGACTCACTGTTTCCTTAAATACGCCAAACTTTGTCTAAGGTGGAGCGCTAACATTGCAGTTAGACTTTTGTCAATCCTAGGGGTTGCTTAACAAAACTAAATGATTCGAAAGCAAAAATGAAGATTATTTAAACTCGCCTCATACTTGTGACCGTTATTAAAAAAAAATAACGTCACAACTGGTACAAGCAGGAGCTGCAGAAACTGAAAAAGGCAAAACCTTAAAATGTCTGAAGATAAATCTGCTTAAAGGCACTGTCCTGATGTAGATAAACAAAAAGAAAGGGGTCGACGTCTTGTTCTGCAGCGAATAGAACAGAAAAAGCGATCTAGCTCCTTGGTATTAAGATTCATTCAGTAGGGCAGCCATCCAGGTCTGTAATTCTGAATAAAGGGTTGACATGTTCCTGAAAACGAGTAGTGAATTCGTGTGGGTCGAATTGGGAGGTATACGCATGTACAGCTGTTATTTCTCACCTAACGATCCACTGCAGGAATTCGAAACCGACATAGAAGACCTCGAATCGAGCTTTAAGGAGTCCAAGCTGGACGTCCTTTTCACCAACATCTTTAATGCAAAGTCACCTAAAGTCACCAAAGTGGAAAGAGGCAAGGTTCGACAAGAGAGGAATACTGATCGCTGAAATGGTCTCCAGGAACAGCCGAATCGTTGCAAATAGTTGCAAATCATGGCTATTCGTTGACATTCAGGAGAGACACGATCAGGTCTATCATCAACGACCGCTAAATTATAATAGAAACTAAAAACAATTTAAACAATTTTGGCACCAACTAAAATTTTGAAACGATCGTGCTAACAAGTCATGAGAAAATACACTCAATTCCCAAGCTTATTACTAACAGAAATAACTGACTCCATTTTCTTATAATCTAAATAAATCTCTTTTTGCGTGCAACAATGTTTTCTTTCACTCTCAACAGGTCTAATCAATTCTCAAGATAATCATGCATTTATGATTAAAGCAGCCTCTGAAGTAAATTATCTGTATAAATTAATATAGCAGTAAAAATGTCTTTAATGCAAATTCAGTGTTTTGTTTTTCCTACATGAAAAATACGAACACGAAGTCGGCATACACTACGTGCTTGATTAGCTGGATAAAACTTAATGAACATATTATCTGCATGAAAATAAAGCCTGAAGGTACAATTACGTAGCGCGGTAGTAGTAGGGAATATCGATTACCAGCATAGTGCGAAACAGGTAATTACTGGATGGATTATAAATAAGTTGTTCAAAAAAAAATTGCCGCGTTCGATTTCCAATGCCCGTCGAACAAGTGCAATAGATATCGTAAAGATCTGTTTAATACCCATGTTTATTACCAAACTGTGGATACTTTTTACACTTGTCGGCGAGCCGTCGTTGTTTTACGGCCCAGTTTCGTTTCGACTGGTCGGTTCCGAGCAATTTGACTAACGACTCAGGCTAATAGGATTTCTGCGTTGTGTCAGAATGGACCGGACTTTGTTGGCTGAGTTAGTGTCAGGTTTTACGATCCTGCATCTTTTTTTTCATTTTTATATCTACTTCTTTTTTCCTTGTCGTTCCGTATATCTGTTTATTCACTCGGGTCGTTTCGATCCTCTTGACGCGTGTTCGGTTTCTGATTATCGGAAAGTGATCCTCCTCCTGTTGCGTAAGGGCAGCTTAGCTTCTCGAATATCCGCGATATACGATTCAAGATAGGGTAGCTGCTCACGTGTTCACACTTTTAAATATCACCTCCGTGCGTCACACTCCTCTAATGGCGATATCACCGAGACGAGAAGGTTACAAGATGGAATTTCAAAGCGACCCCATTTCTAGCGATACGCATCGTTTATAATACACCACCGAAATAACTCATCTGGAAAGAAAGGCTTTCATACCGTCGCTTGTGTTATTTTAACACACGAGCTTTTGGATTTACTGCTTTCGAAGATATTTATTTTAAATTGTTGGCAGAAAATACTACCCTTATAATTAAATTATTTGTTAGAATTTTTCTACCATAAACATTATTTAACAATGGCAAAAAATTAAAATTAAAAACTCTGGCGAGTAACAAAAAATTATTCAAAAGTACAGTTGTTAAATTGAAACCTAGCCTATTTATGTTCCCATAATTCTTCTTGGTAAGGAACAAGAAATTTTTCTTCCATTCAATTTCTCCCCTAGCTGTGAGCCATTAGAGTTCGATTACCTCGAAAACGCATTCCCCTGAGAATAAATCATAAAAATCGTCATCGTTAATTTTGACAAATACATCGATTTGCGAAAGATCGGTTCTCTTTTAGTATTGTACAAGAGGTGCCAAAAAAGAAGGGAATAAAGGCAGAGAAGAATAAAGAGGGTTTGGAGACCGTTAAACAGCTTTTCACGGTCACGTTGAAATTAGTCCCTTTGTAGGAGCCGAGCGGCCACGCTTCTCGCAAACTATAATTATTCGCTCGGCCGTCAGTAGTTTCTACTTGAATCGTAAAACATGGTCTCTTACATGCGATCGCGGAGGGAGGCTATTCCAGAGTACATAGAGTTCAAGGGGAGCAAAAATTGAGCACCACGGGCGGTCTCTTGAAAATTGAATTTGGTTAAAGAGGAAGTCATAAGCATATAACGATTGCAGTAAAAACCTTCAAGGTAATATTCAATCATTACACGACAGGTCGTGAAAATAATTACGAGGTAAAAATTGCACAAAAGGCGCAGGTTGAATGGAAAATTTAAAAGAGTTAACATTTATGAGCTTGCAATTACTGTACTGTGGATCATGTATGTGTTATAGCATGATATACCACGGTTAAGAATGCATATTTTTGTATAAATTCGAGTTATTTGTGAAAATTTCGTATTCTTTATGTTGTGTATGACTGTTGCGCATGTTCAACTCACATGGATGACAACTGCGCATGCCTGAGTCACGTGAGTCTTTACTGCGCATGTCTAAATCACTTGAGTCTCTAATGCGCATGTCTAAGTCACGTGAGACTCTACTGCGCAGGTCGAAGTCACTTGTGTCTCAACTGCGCAAGTCTTTCCCATTGCAAAGACCAAGAACTATGCAGGGGCCACTTTTTCTATCAATCCCATCCTCTTTTTTGGTCTTAAACTTGATTATTATCATCCTAAGCCCACAATATGGTGTAATAAACTATACAGAATAACGTATACGGAGGGATAAGTGCAAAAATGAGGACGGCAAATGGGAAATAAAAGTGAAACTTTAAATCAAAAGAAAGAAGGGCAACATTCGAATAGGGCTAGGAAGCATTGCTTCTACGTGATTCGAATGAGAATTTCACGCTTCTTGGAAGCTGCAAGTGAGAACAAATCCTCGAGAGCAGATGACAAAACCTCGCCGCCTCT
Organism: Ganaspis sp. Gsp50; assembly: GCA_011057455.1. Classification (NCBI taxonomy): domain Eukaryota; kingdom Metazoa; phylum Arthropoda; class Insecta; order Hymenoptera; family Figitidae; genus Ganaspis; species Ganaspis sp. Gsp50. The sequence continues at coordinate 9,340 of WNHD01000124.1, read as the reverse complement.
AATTATAATGCATAAGCACAGGTACACCAGCCAAGTCTTCTCGCATTTCATACAGAAGCTCATTAGTCCCGCGTGTCTATTTTACATTGAAATCCCGTAGAGCATGGGATCCAAGAATTTTGGAATTCTCCTCGTTAAAACAGAAATATATCTTGGCATCATTGGTGAGGTATAATTTCCGGCACATTAATGTTACTTTATACCCTTACCGCAACTAAAGTCAAAAATAATCTTGATCACAAAAGCCATTATTTTTTAACAGAGAATTATTTCTTGGTAGAAAATTATTTTTTAACAGAGAAAGAACTTTCAAAGATAACGTTTTTCAAAGAACTTTTTTATACAAAATTTTTTATACAAAACCTGGTTTGTCAAGAGGATCATTTTGCGAAAGAACCTGATAATCTCATAAACGCAAAAAACTGCTGCATCAAAAAAAGAATAAGCAAAGCTCGTGACTGAAAGAAATTACACATTTTTTATCACACTATGCTTACTTTAATCGCGACGTTAGTGTTATCGGGTACAAGTCTAGCTTGTAGCAGAGTCTGACATTTACGAAAGATCATAACGTGACGATAAATGTAATAAGGGTAGTTTTTACCCGCTCGTTAAAATCGGTCATAACCGCTGCAGATGGCTGTCGCGTCGTTTTAATAACGCCTCGATTTTTTCCTCTTCAACAAGAGCCAAGATTTAAGTTCATAATGCATTTTAATGACACGGATCGATCGATAAGCTTGGAGGGTTTTAAAACATAATGGGATGAGTGATTGCATTTCTAGAATCAGAAGAAGGATCTACAAGATAGCTCTTAATACCCTCACCTCGCATCAAATCGCACCCCTTATTGTAATCGACTGCAGCTGAGCAAACGAAAGCTTGAAATTAACGGGCCATTACGAATTCGAGCGCGGTTAATAACTGTGCAAACTGTAAACCAAAGGCCATCGTGCGTGGTTACGTGCTTATTTGTATGCATCGTACGCGCTCCACAGGGTGTGTAAACTCAAACGTTCACCGATCCCCAAGAACCGGGATGTTGCATACGAATTTTTTCGACTTCCCGGTCAGAGTTTAACGAAGCTGTCAGCTTCCCTTTCAACGGCTATTCAAAGTCTGAAGAATGGCCCAGTCTGCGCAAATAAGGTCGTAGAGAATAACGTCCTTGGTGAACAAATTGAGCTCCATTGGTAAATAAAGTAGGGAGAAGCTATCTGTTTAATTCTAGGCAAAGAAATTGATTTTAGTTTGTACAGTTTAGTTTAGTTTTAAAAAACCTAATAGAAATTTTAGATCCTAAAATACCGAAGTAAAAGAACTCTTTACATTCAGCCTAGAAATCATCATCATAATCATCATCATCGTCATCATCATCATCATCATCGTCATAATCATCATCATCATCATCATCATCATTTAAATTATGATCTGAATTCTTGTATTTAAAAGTTGGAATTTTTAGATTAAGATAACTATTTCATAAAATGGTAATTCGTAGAAGTTGGTCTGTATAGACGGAGAAAGTGCACCTATCAGTCATCTTGGCTCACTTGACCGGAGAGGGTCCATCTGCACAGTGGATCATTCACTATTCAGAGTAATTCAGTCTCGATCATCGCAACGGCGCCAGCGCGTGTTCAAGGCTCTGTTTCCGATGCACTGGGCTGCAAATTGGATCCCCTTTCATTGCCACTCGAACGCATCGACCATTTTATTTCGACTACATTGAAGTGTTCACTACTTCCTGTCACAAAATTTACTCCGACGGTGTTTAAATTTAACCCAAGTAGTCGCGTCATTTAGTACCTTTGTGTCTAAAAGTTATAATTATTAACACAGCTCAACCGAATTATGATTAAGCCTAGCATTATAATTATAATATTATTTTTTGTCAGAAACATTTTTCTTCAAAAGATGATTTCAATTCCCTCTATCGTTAAGCTTATTTTAGTATTCATTTCCCCTTGCGTTTGCTGCAAAAAAATTGTTCGTACTAATCTATCAAGTCGCTTTTTTATCCTAGAGAATAATTTTTTCCCGTACCATACTTGGAACTTGCTCATTTTTCACTCTGTTCATTCACTTTATTTTCGTAAGCTTCCTATAACGCCACATTTGAAACGCATTTACTCTCCTTTTTTTCTCTTTCACACATATTCATACATCCGCCTAGTCTAGTGCTCCATACACGTTTTTAATTGACTCTAATTTCAAGAGTCTGTTAGCTATTTTAAAGCAACATAATTAGACCAATTAGTGAGAATACTGTCAGAAAAATAACAGTTCTAGATGAAATGTAAAATTACATTTAATTTACCTTAAACATTGTCATCTTTGCATTAGTGTTCAGATGATTCTTCTGGCTTCAAGTAAGAGGAAGCCAGAAGAATCATATTTTGAATAAATTTAAAAATTCTGGTTAAACATAAGCAAACATGCTCTGACGCAAAAAACGTGTTCTAACGCAAAAAACGTGTTCTGAAAATATTTAGATAGTCTAGAGTCATAAAATAAACAAACAACGGAGTCATTTCATCCAGATCAAATAACCCGTTTTGCAATTCGTGTAGTTAGGTGTCAGTTTGGTATTTGAAGCAGAACGGACTTTCGACACTGCGAGGAAATTTGTCGGCGTAACAATAACGCAGTCGACCTCGCGGAACCTTCCAACGCTTTGGCTCGTTTTTTATCCAGTGCGTCCGTTGAATGGTAAATAAAAGGGGAACAGGAGGACGTATTGCGGATCATTGTACAACTGAAGTTGTACCAACATTTAGTTGCGTATATCAGTATACCCTCTGTCGGGTACCTATGGACAACCTACACGTTACCCAACTAAGCTCCGCTGTTAATAATAGGAGGCGCATAAATCAAAGACCCATTCACGTCTTTATTGCTCTATTAAATGGGACAGCTGGTGCCTGCCCCGGGGTCGACACCAACTCCCAGTTCTCGACTCTCCTTCGAAACTACATTTGTCTCGCTGTACCCGATCCTAGGAGGAGGAGACCTACGTGTGGTCTATAAAGTTATATCAATCCGTGTCAAGCGTTAACATTCCCTCGATTCCGATACCTTCCGTTTCTTTCTTCTTATTCAAAACCATATCGAAATTGGATATTAATATCCAGACTTACAAATTTCTGGGTGTTAATATTTCTTTTTATATTTCTATGCACATTAAAAATTTCTTTCTAATTTAAAATAAACCTGAGTCGAAATTTAGGCCCTAAAATTTGGAACCTGATTGAACACTACTTTGATTCTTTTAGAACACTACTTTTAGAATCTTTCCTTTTTCTTTGAGCCCAGTAAACCTTCTTTTCAATCTCATATAGTGTGAAAAAAAGCCAAGTTTTTGTTTTAAAGTAATTCATCCTACTTTGCATCCCCTAAAACTTGATCCTGAAGATTCAGACTGGGATTAAGTTTCCACTCGAGTCGAAAAGATCGAAAAATCATATTTTGGTTGACAATATTAACTGTGCTTGATGAATTATCAGTTCGATCAGCCTTGCCCTATTCTTTTTTGTTTATTCAACAAAGTTTTCAAATAGGGATAATATTTACAAGGAGTAAAAAACTGGTAACAAACGTTATAAACTTTGTAACTTTATTATAAAACTTTACAATATCAGACTTCCTTTTTCTAGTATGTTAAAACTAATGTAAAGCCGTTTTATACAATAATGTGAAACTGCTGTCGCATCTAGCGAATTTATTATTATTTATTGTGCTTAAGTCTGTGCTTGACATCGATTCAACTCAACTAGGGCATTACTTCCAAACTTAGAACAAAGGTTAACAACTTTCTTTTAATACTAAAATGTAAAATTTTTAATTTTTAATGCAGAATAGTATGAATACAGTAGAATACATGTTGGAGTCATACGCTTATCATTTTTAAATCATTAAAATTTCAACAGGTTATGGGTCCAGAGAGACAAAAATAAAGGTTTAAGTTTCTAAAGTTTTAAGTGAAAGTTTAAGTGAACAAAATCAAGTTACAGAGTGTTTATTGGATAGTTTAAGTGAATTTTAAAGATACAAAGACATAAACAAAGACAGAGTTGTTCAGTTTGAAGAACAATTCAAGTGTAAAAAAATTGACAGTCAAATCTTGTTATTGTTGTGCTTAAAATTCCATCAATACAGTAGAATAGTTAATAACACCTAAAACTCACACATAACGGTTTACAAAATCAGCAACAAGATCCTCACCTGAAACAAAGAAAAGAACAAAATTTAGCAATTAATTATAAAGCAACTTTGCTACTAGAAATATCGTCTACGTTAATATACATTGTATAACTAATTAATTAAAGCTTTTAAACTTTCGGTGGATACCCTTTTCCAGAAGCCTGGAAATTCAGAAGCAGAAGGAAATGGAAATTATTGAGCAGGACTGGGACTAACGAAATTTAGGTCTACCAATTTGGAAATCAGAGCTTGAGGGGCTTTGTAACTATCGTTACAGACTCTAAACAGAAGCAAGTTGGGTCTCTACATGTTGGACGTTACTGCTGAATATGTATGAAATGGAGGCATTTACCTTTCGCGTGATATCTAGACAGGCTGCTTTCGTTTCAATAAATAAGTGACTTTAGAGGCGGATCGATAACTCAAGCGTGTCGGACCATATGCACGATTAAACTGTGTGAATCACAAATTCAGAAAAGCACCCGGACCCCCCACTTTGACTCAGTTCGACACGCTCCGCGAAACATTAGTTTCGGAAATAATACCCTCAATGTGCTTTTCTGCGAAAGGCCTCGTGCCCTAAAAGCCGCAACAAGGGTCTATTCGTCAAGACCTGTGGCCTAGATCCGCTTTAAAAGGCAAGAATGCGCCTCTCTGAAAAAAAGGAAAAATGAGAGTCTAATGATCAGCGTAACGTTGCAACATGTGTCCCGAAAATTGGACCACACTGGTTGACGGATGATGCACTTTCTGAGATAATTATACGATTTTAAAAACTAGCGTTACGATGCGCATCTGTAAAAGGTCGAGTGTAAATGAGAGGCTTGAGAGACCGAAAATAGTAGAGATCCTGGAAATAATTTTGTGGTCTTGAAACTATTCTAGAGGTCCTGAAACTATTATAGAGGCCCTGAAACTATTATAGAGGTCCTGAAACTATTATAGAGGTCCTGAAACTATTATAGAGGTCCTGAAACTATTATAGAGGTCCTGAAACTATTCTGGATATGGTCTAGAGGACCTGGAAATAATCGAGAAATTCTGAAAAGAATAGTCCAAACTCATGGAATAAATGATCTATTCAACTTTCAATTTAGAGATACACCGAATCTAATTTTCCCGCATCTGTATCATCAATTTCCCAGCAGGAAGGGAAAGTACCTCCACTAAGTGCGAGAAATTAAAACTTGAAAATATACGGAAAACGTGCAGATCGGATCTCTCGTGCTGGGAACCACCGAGAGATCTCTAATCGAGATGAAGAATCGATCGTGTCTACGATCACGAGTGCAAACACAGTTCGTTTTAAATCGATCCCATAGTCCACGTAACGGATTCCATGAAAGTCCTTCACGAATCTTCACTAGAGTCCTAAAAATAATCGCATAAAGGATTACTAGTAGTAAAAGAAAGTAGAAAGACCATTTTGAAAAAATTAAACCAAACCAGAAGTGAAAACAAATTGTGGATAATTTGGTTCGCTTCAGAATCTTGTGGGACTTCAATTGAGAAATTTAAACGTGGTAGGATGCTATCGAGAATTAAGATTATAAATATTTAAAAATCAGGGCAAGTAATGACTTCGTTTATGATATCAAGAAGAAATCGATGAGTTTTTAAATGAAGCATTTACTCTTTGGAGCTTTATTAGCTACTTAGTTGTTATTAATACAGAATGCTTTCCTTTCAGAGCAGGCACACGTTGCGATTCGCACACGCTGTGAATTAATAAGCGAGCTCTGAACATTGGAGATGAGGAAAAGGAGGAGAAATATGGGGAGAAAGAGAAAGAGAGAATTGAATCCTGCTGGGACGACGAATGGAGCAGTAGGGCGTGCATAATGCGGGGCAGCTGAGACCGGAGCCCGAGGGACCCCTAAAACTTACATGCACATACTCTGTCATCCATTGTGCACGTTATATTGTAAAGAGCGCGATGAGAACACGAGTGACTTCCTCTGAGGCTATAAGCCACTTTAGTGACTTCTGCTACCGATGCAACAGCACGCGTGAACGGTCAACCTTTAAAGAATAGCACAGCCCTTAAATCCTACTCACGGTGCCCCATTACCACTTATTACCCCAGATTTTTTCATTTCTTTGTCCCTGATACTTGCGATGTATATCTACTCTTACTAACTCGTCTCGTTAGACGTAAGTGGATTATTCGTGACACACTTTATACTCAAACGGCAGGTGACTAAATCCCTTGCCGTCATTTCGTTTATTTATCTTCAATATCATTCTTTTATCGGATTATCTTCAGTGAGTTCGAATCGAAGCGTTATCTTCTTTTTAAAATTTTCTAAACAGGTTCATGATACTGGATGTATCATTTTACTTAGATCAGCGTTAAAATAATAGAATCAATTTTATCAATCAATTTAGAAGTCTTCAATTAGCATCAATCAAATCATTATTGTATCATAAATGTTTCATTTCATCGGTTCAAAAAAATTAACAAGGTTAAGTCGCCTGTCAAAGATGCGTCAAAACATTAAGTCAGCTTAAGTCTCTTTCACCAGCACATTCAACGAGAATTAATTCACGTCTTAATAAAACAGTTTATTGGTTATGATAAGATAAGCTTAATCTTCACTTTTTTTAGACCTGACTTGTAGACTGATAAACCTATTTGTTAAAATCATCAAAAAAAAAGTCCGACAATATAACCAGTGATAAAACAAAGAAATTACGTATGACAAAAATGTGTACAATAAATTTTGTACAATAAATTTTGTACAATAAATTTTGTACAATAAATTGTGTACAAAAAATTGTGTATAATACAAAATTGTGTAAAATAAAAAAATGTTTTAATATAAAAGCATTTTACGATAAAAATGCTATGCTGAATTTTAGATAAAGAAGATAAGAATGAAAGATGATCTTCCATTAGTTACATTAGGTAATAAATTTATGAACAGCTGGTCAGAAAATGAAGGCAATTGGAGGAATTTTGAATGAATGAAAAAATTGTCTTCTTGGTGAAATTCATGAAGATGATGCTCTCGTCACAAGTATGTAGGGGGATCAAGAACTCGACTTCTTTTATTCTCCATCGACTCAATGGGGTTGACGATGACCCCCATATAGTAAAAAGAAGCGAGGGCGGTATTCAGAAAAAGAGACAGTAACGAGTTATAGGTCTGTGCAGACGGCGCTTGTTTTTTCAAAAGAGAAGAAAAGAGTAACAGGACGGTGTACAATAAAAAAAAAACGTGACACTCGTCGCATTGTCCGGCATGAAAACTTTCAGCTTGACGTTTCCATTCGCTTTTCGCGAAAACTGCGACGCTTTCTCGCTGTCCCTGCTAGGCAAAAATGTTTAAAGAGATTAAAGTACAACAGCACCAACCTCTGCCAACAAACAATAGCTTTTTCTTCGTCATGGCTTTCTCCCGATATTCCTTGATGAATCTCGCCTCTGAAAGTTTTTTGTAATTGCTTTCAGTTTCTATCAGAGAGTCAATTTGTAAATTACTGTAGCAATTCCATAATTAGTAATTGCGAATGATACATTTCTAAAACATTTAGAAAATTAGCATTTAGAATTGGTTCCAATTGAGATGAGGTTTTCAGCCATTGCAAATTGATTCAGCAAACTGATGACAAATAATTATAAAGCGATTCGTTGAAGGAAAGAAGAAAAAGTAAGAATTTGAGGGAAAGAAGAATCTTGAAGAATGAAGTTTGACAAATTTGGACCCATCTGTTAGAAAGATATTGCGATTGTATGTAGTCTGTTGTGCTTGAGGCTATCGCACCGGGGTTCAACTTTCATTCGGACTTATTATTTGAACAGGACGTCCCCCTCTTCTGTAAAACGTTTAACCGTCTCTGGCTCCAACCGCGCGAATACATTCAAACCAATGAAATCCTACGTCTTCACGGGGCGCTTTGCGATTACGACCCTCACAGGAGTCAGCCTTAACCGCCGATCTCAAATCAGGAACTTGGTCTCATTGTTTGTAAATCGTAAAATCCGAGGGATCGTCGTCTACTTCTGCTATAATATTGGCAGTTTGTCAAAACTTCGCCTTTGGATGAATGGTGCTTGCTTCTTGACAAAAGGACTCATCGCCCATTTCAGGAGTATCACGACTTTGCTTTTATTAGACTATTCCGTCTACTAGAACTCAGACCCCAAAACCCACATTATTACAGGTAGAGAAAAAAACATTTTCCGTAAATACAGATCAGGGAATTCTAATCTTGGAGTATTCATTCTTCTGTATCATATCTACTCTCTTAATCTGAATTAGTCAAATTTGACTGATTCAGATTAGGAGGAACAATTATATTAGGAATTTATTAGGAATAGGAATAACAATTTATATTACCATTCTTTGATTTAGAAATTTATAATTCTGTCAATGAATAATACTTTTTCTGTAACTAAATTTAATTATAATTCGTAAACCATTAAATCTAAAGATATTGTTCTGAAATTAGAATTGCTGTCTTTGATCTTTCTTTTAGGAAAGCTACCATAAATCTTTGAAATTCACAAATTGTCGACGACTACACCTCATAAACTTTACACTTTGTTATAACACGTTTTAAAAACACATTTACTCGAGATGGCGTTTTATTACGGTTAGAATTTTAGCAGATTGCGGATCAAGGATTAGGACGAGTCGCGAAATTTGTATAAGTTAAATCACCTCTTCAAGGTTGCACATAATGTGCGGGATTTTCCCAAAAATTACAATCAAAAAATAGGAGTGTCGAACCTATCCCTCTTCATATCTCAAGAATCAATCAACAATGTCCAATGTTCCCTCCATCCTCCTGGCAATCCCAAATTTGAATCCCCTCACGACAAAGGGGAAGAAAAGATAGACAGACACAAATGAATCGAGCTACCGATCAGCAGAACTTGCTTAACAATTAACGAGACTTTTCCTCTGTACAAACATATTATCCAAACCATGTAAAATCATTGTCTTTTAGAATATATTGTTAATTTTTATGTGAATTCTCGTGTTTCATTTATAGTTTAGAAAAACATTTCTCGCGTGCTTTCACAGTACAAATTCCAGGGATGGGAACGGAAACGGAACAAAATTAAAATTTAATTTTGTTCCGTTCCGTGCCAGAGGCTCGGAACGAAAATCCATTGTAATTTTGTTTC
>WNHD01000123.1:64164-112990 GCA_011057455.1 Ganaspis sp. Gsp50 | reverse complement strand
TACTAGATGCAGTTTTTTCTTACGAGTTCATTGATACCAAAAACTCATTTTTCACAAAAATGTCGCTTACCTAAGTTTTTCCTTAGTACGGCAGTATTATATACAATTTTGCCTCTTTGTGACGAAATTTCTTATCAATTGTCAATAATTTTGCTGTTTCAAGATAATGTAGGTATTTTCCTTGTCAATCAACACATTTAACAAAAATTAATCTAATCATTATTGTCATAAATTGCTTCCTCATAGAGGAAGTTGTGTTTTTTTTTTATTTAGAATTGAATTCTATTTTGTTAATTTGAACTGACACCCCGAGTCGAAATTTAAACTCTACACTGCAAAAAATGGTGTCTTAAAAGTGGGACAGAAGTGTCTTAAATTAAGACATTTTTTGTGTCTTAGTCACCAAATATGTCTTAATTTAAGACGTTTTTGCTCAAAATAAGACACCATGTTTTTGTAGTGTATACATAGAGTCGAATAAGACCTACATTTTTATAACTCAAAAGAATCTATGGAGATCTTAGTTGCATTGTTCTTAAAGTTGCAAGTTCTTAAAGTTGCAAATTCAAAAAGTTACAAGTTCAAAAAGTTGCAAGTTCTTAAACTTAAAAATGCATCTGAGTTCTTAGTACCGCAATTTCAAAGCCATTATCGTTGATGAAAATGGAATTCCTAGAAACTACCGTGCAAAAATGTAATAAACATATAGGTTTTAATTTCTCTTGCGTGTTTCAAATATCCCAGTAGTAAATTTGGTAGAATTGTGCGGTACGTGAATTTTGCAGTAAATTATTGTACACAATTGCGTATAATTATAAATTACAGTGATTTAAAATGATTGTGATAAAATCTAAAATGAGAATTGCCTCTCGTTTGAATGAATCTCTGGTGCACAGTATCTCTTGGTGCATCTCTTGAAAGTTAGAATGCCCATTAGAGTTTGGGATGGATATACTTATCGCAGGAGGAAACCGCAGAAAATTCAATCGCACAAGCAATCTCGTTCTTGGGAAATCGCGCGAGTAGGACATTAGGCCTTGAGAACACGTTCGAAAGCAATTCCGATATTGTCCCAATAAAAGCTTTGGCCTGTGTAAGTCGGTAACGGGAGCCATAGGGGATTGACCCTGACTTTTATGACATCTCTATCGGCAGAGTTGCACATTACCTCAGGTAGCAAGCAGACACCACAAAACCACCTTGCATCAGAGTAGGCACTACATTGCCGAACAAATCCCTCCCTTATTTACAACCGCGCAATGTCGGCGCCGAGGGACGCGTAAAGCAAACCCGAGCGAGGATTGAAAACCACAAGAAACTCACACGAGTTACACCAGCTTGTATTAGCAACCTGCTCGAGACACTAGTGTTAGTCAGGCGAATTTAATTTAGCGAATTCACAAAAAAGAGTTAAAGTTGATACAAAGAGAGCCAAGTTGCTTTTTTAATTACAATTCAATGACAATTGAAGGTTTTTCTGTTGAATAAAAGAAAGGTTTCTTGATCTTGGTTGTTTGTAGCTTTGATTCGTAAAAAGTAAACAAAATTAAAGTGATTCATTCCAGGCAAAAACTGAAATACTCTGTAGTTTTGCTTTAAAGTTTATACACTTTTTTGACTGATCGCATCACTATGGTGGTTTTCTACTGATTATTTGGAGAAAAATGGGTTACTATTATATAGTGATAAATCCACTAATTTTTAGTAGAAAAGTAACAGTTTGAAAGTGAAATATCTATTAATTGAAATAGTATTTACTTTACGAATTAGTTGATATTTTACTTTCAAATGCACAGGAAGACAAAATGTTAAATTTCAAGATAAACTTGGATTTTTACATATGCCTGTAGAATTCTAATTTATCTTGAAATTTAACAGATGATGTGTTGAAAAAGAACAATTTTGTTTTTTCTGTGTGGTGCTGAAGTTTATAACATTTTTTTCGTTTATGAAAAACTATAGGAAAACATTTTTTGTTGATCTAATCATCCAGCATGAAAGAAAAGACAAAATAGAATCGTTGACAGTTGTAAATCATTATTTTTAATAAATGAAAATAGCAATAAATTCACACAAAATTTATTACATTTGAATTTATAATAACCTAATCCATATATGTATTTTTAAAGGGAATTTCATGAAAATCCTAACCATACTTTATGGATTTTGTTTATAAGATTCTAAACATCATTTATGAAAATTGGAATTCTTTAAAAAACTGTATTATTTATCTTTGCTGTAGTAAATGAAATGAAATTACAAAGCATGTCTGACTAAAAGGCGCTTGTACTACTTAAGGTTCAACACTTGCATTGTACCAGCTCTAAATTCAAAAAAAGTACCATTTAATCCCATTTGGATAAATTAACCCAAATAAGTCAAAATTTGCAAAAAATTATTCTCTGCACGAAAATTATAAGCTGAAACTCTTTTGGGTTATTTTATTATTATTTTTATCATTAAAATGAATCGCATTATAGTCTAAGAATTTTTTAATTATAGGAAAAAGCGGTTTTGTTATTGCAACAATTCAAAAACTTATTTTAAAATAGATTTAAAAACATGAAGCAATATGATGATAATAAAACTATTTTCAAATCGTTTTACGAAAAAAAAACTTTAAAGTCATTTTTGTTATCAAATTGGCGCGTTTTCTTTTCGTCTTTATTGTTTGATGTTTTTAAATTATGCACATTGAAGTTGCGTTCTTTTATAAATACTTCATTTTCTTTTTTTTAGTTTTTAAATTTAATTCGTTCTTTGTTATTCATTTGCTATATGCATCTTCTTTTTTTAGATAATCCTTTCTTTTATGTGTCGTAAATTCATGATAAAAAAAATACGATAAAAATTGCGCCGTTGCTTTTTTATGATTTACCAACTCTTTTATTTTTTATTCAACCTTTTCACTGTATTCTTTCAAGCTTGATTATCTACTTCACTTATTGTAATATATTATACATCGTCCTTTTTACGGTCTTTTACATACTTTTTACCTCTAATTACTTTTTCATTTGCCTTTCCTACACATTTCCTATTTATCTTCCCTTTAGCTTTTCTTTGCTTTACGTTTTATTTCCCCTCGTAAAAGATTCATCTTTTTATCTGTTTTTACACTCTTTCTGTTCTCTCATTCGCCTTCAATTGTTATTGCATTAATGTAATCGCGCTGTGCAAAAAAAGTTAAACAATTATTACTTAATTTGATTCTCGACGCGGAAAAGTCGATTGGACCAATTACCGAAACCATTAAAAAAAATTGATGGCCACAACGTTTTTCGATAAACGAAAAAAGGGAGTTAAAAATGACTTTTTACTTTCAATTGGAATTCTATTTTTTTAAACTTTTCTAGAAAATAGATGTTTCTGGAAAACTGTTGTTCGGTCTTTGATCCATTTATTATTTCTGTTCCTATCTTTGCTTTACATCGTAGAATTATTCCTGTAGAAGAATAATTAGTAAATAGTTAGTAAATAATTAGTAAATAATTAGTAAATAATTTGTAAATATTTTTATCGTACAATTATTCTTAGCGGAGACAAGAAATAAAAGACAATCAAATAAACCTAATATATACATTTTAACATATATGCGGAATTAATTAAAATCGATATATAATTTGTTTTAACTTTTTTTTAAACAGTAATTTTTGTTTGTTGCAGGTTTTATTCTAGGATCGTTGCTTCTGCTAAATAATTGAAGGTAATAATTGAAGGTATTTATTGTAATATTTAATGTTTATACGCACGATAATTAATCAAAGTCTAAACTTTATAACGACACTTAAAATTCTTTTTTATGCTGCAGAATAATAGCATTTTATTTCATCATGTTGTCACAATTTTATACACAGTTTCTTTGCAAATGGGGTGAATAAGACATCCCACTTGGGAATTCTCTGAATTTTAACGACCCATCACAGACAAAACTGGCATGTAAAAGTGTTTGTTTGTGATTTAAATAAAAGTGCTGCCACTTTCTAAAAATTTTACTCTTGTAAGATATTTATTTTCTTCACATTCACGCAAACTGCTTTTACAAGATCGGATAGTATACAGTGATTTGAAGACAATTTATAAAATAAAAAAGACCAATCTATAGTTTATCTTCTCAAAAATAGAACAATTTGAACAAAAATAGAATAACTTTTCCAAAAATAGGATACAGCTTTTCTAAAAATATAGGATACAGCTTTTCCAAAAATAGGATATAACTTTTCGAAAATATGGTACAACTTTCCAAAAAAATAGGATACAACTTTCCAAAAAATTGGGGTAATTTTAACAAAAATGTTTTCACAAAAAAGTGTGATTTACATATAAAAATAATTTTCTGCAAGTTCTATTGGATTCCCAAGAGATCTTTAATGGACAAAAGGTGTAAAATAAAATCAGTAATATATCTTGTTTATCAGGGAGTTTTCTCTTAGATCACGTAGAGTTAACGAAAGCCAACATAAATTTTAGATATCTTAACAATTTCTAAAGAAAATCTACTCACCAGGAAGTGTCACAGGCATGCGTTAGGGTGAGGTAACGGGCCCCCAAACCATAAAATGTTCTTAACACTCCTAGAGAATTCCCGAGGGAATGGCCACCCTCGACCCCGATCAAACTCGCTATTTTCCCCTCTCGATGAGTCTCGATCAGGCCTGTGTAAAAATTATTAAAATTAGCTCCAAAATATGCAAATTATGAAAATTATATATTATAGTAATTTAGAAAAATGTCCCTCGTTTTTGTAATTGTTCTCGTGCTGTTCAAACTGTATTACAAACATTAAAAAATATTTGATCAACAAATTCATTAATCGGAAATCTTCCATGTGGAAAATAAAATCAATTATTTTTGTATTCATTTTTTTTTTGACAAGAACTACATTTTAAGATCAAGAAGTTTCTGTTAAACAATTTTTAAAAACTTTCACTGTTTTATGATTTTTTTTTTTTTATATTTGTAATATTTTTGCACGTTTCTCGTCATGCGGAATAATCAGATACTGGTACAAGGCCTTGTTTTTCTTTAATTTTTTTTGACGATGCAGTAAGAACTAGCGTTTTCACTTCAACAAGAGTTTACATGTAGAGGCTGAAATTGTTTGTTCTACAACCGCTTTTATTACTTTCCTCTTTTCCAGTTTCTAGTTTCTCGCATCTTTTCCGCCTTGTTTTATTCCTTTTGTAACCTCATTTTCGCATACTACTGCTTTCCTAGTTGTAAGTCCATGAAAACAACTGATGGCTTATAACATCATTCCTTCAACTTTTCTGACTTCAGAACCACTAATATTATTAGTGCCTCTAGATGCACTATTCCGACTTATAACTGTTTATCTCTATTCAACTTTTCCCTGGAAACTCATGCCTTTGCGCATTTCTTTAATTAAAATTATCCTTCCCGGATGTTTTTACATCATTTATTTCAGTATGAGACCAAATTATAACATTCTCTTCTTAACATAATATTTTCTTACACATTAATATTTTTCTCAAAGTGTAGTTTTAAACTAAATATTGTTTTGTGAATATAAAATATGTCAAATGCAATACTATATTTATGCATGGAAATTTTTGAAATAAGCTAGTAACTTTCTACGTAAAAGTATTTGAACAAATGAACAATCTTCTACACAAAAATACAAAAAAATACACTCTCATTATTGTTGAGAGTGTAATAAAATGTTATTTTATTTCTCTGTAAAGAAATGCAAATAATTAGTTAACGTATTTTTCTATATAAACACAAACAAATACAAAGTTTTGAACCGTTTACACTTTAAAACCAAAATGACTGGAAATAGTAAAATTAGTAATTCTTTAGTTTTATAGTAAATTCTTTAGTTGACAATAAGATTGTTTCCTGTCTTAAAATTATAAACTCTCGATGCTGAAAATTAGTGGAAATTGGGAATAATGTTTCAGTCAAAGTGGGCTGAAAGCAAGACTTTTTTAACAGTAAGAAAAATACGACGACGACATATTTTCTTACGACATAAGAAAAATACGTTTTCTGATTGTTTAATTTTTAAGGGAGCATAGCAATACACTTTATAATAATTAAATTAAAATTTTAATTTGATATGAAATGATAAAACGTGGAGGAGTTTTGGCGCGTATTCGTTTAGTACAGAGGAGTAAATTACAGATAATTATCTATGTAGAATAGAAAATAAAAGGGGATCGGGGGAAATCAGGATACAGAAGAGGAAATACTTGTTAGAATTGGAAGATTTAGGATAGAGCTATGTTAACAAATGGGCAACTGCAGCTGCCTATTGTTCTCTTCGGCTTTTGCAGAAATGCTTGCCGAGTTGACTATAAATTTACGCGACTTGAAAAGTCGTGCATAAATTTAAACGTTGCTTTCGTTTGCAAGGACTTTTCTTTTAATATTTCATAAGTATAACTTAAAATAAAGAAAATAATACACCTTTCGAGGCAATTCAACTTTAAAAATTCAAAGATCTTTTTCATTTATTTATCTCAAGAAAGTGCTTTATCATAATCTTTTGCATTTCATCAGTTAAAACTTTATTAACTTTTTATCAATCCTTTTTTATACTTTATGCCCAAGTCCTTGCTTTTCCTGTTCTTGTTAAAAAGGTTCTGATGTATTTAATCTTGAATTGAGATAAAGATTGTTTAATAAAAAATTATTACAGTTTATTTATTAATGTGAAATAAAAAAAATTTGATAATTTGTTCAAAATATGATAATTTGTTCAAAATATAATAATTTGTTCAAAATATGATAATTTGTTCAAAATTTGATAATTTGTTCAAAATTTGATAATTTGTTCAAAATTTGATTACATTTTCTTATATTTTTTGTCACAATTATAGTGATTAAAGTACAAGCGTAAAATTAAATTGCTTTCAAAATTGCTTTAATTGCATTCAAAATTATGAAAATAAACTTTTCATCGAGTCTTTTTACCTTTGACACTAGTAACCAAAGTTAAATGTTGAGCATTCATTTCTGTTAGTCTTCGAATCACGTCGATTTGTTCCAAAGAAAGTTGAACTGCATTTAGTTGCGCTGCTCCACACGGAACGTAAGCCGACCAGAACTAAAAAGTAAACATTATTTATTTTTTGCAAGTGACAAATACAAATTCGCACATTCTTTTAGAGGCGGAAAATGTAAATTCGCACTTTTTTCAAAAGCAGAAATTACAAATTTACACTTTTTTCAGAAGTAAAAAGTACTAATTTGCTCAGAAGAAAAAAATACAAGTTCGCACTTTTTTCAGTAGTAAAAAATATAAATTCGCACACTTTTTAGAAGCAAAAAGTGCAAATTTGTACATTTCTTTGTATTTTATGAAAACAATTTCGTACATTTGGGAGTGAAACAAATTAGTACATTTTTATTATTTGCGAACCACATTTTTTGTATGTATTTGCGGTACATAGATACAATAGAAAATGTGAGAACAAATTTTGTTCAAAATAAAAAAATTTGCAAATCAATTCAACTTTGTTCAATCTGATAAAACTGTGACGTATTTTGGTGGCTAATTTTTCATGTATAAGCAATGTTTATCCACGATAAGTTTCCTTTCGAATTTCTTATTTTTCGAGGAAATTTAAATTTATACAATGGAACTTTGCATAGGATGCGAATATTGCAGGTGATTAGCATAATATCGTTGGTGAGAAAGGAGCACGGGGAACCCGGGATGCCAATCATGTTAGGCTGAAGCCAAAATTCAATATTTACGCTAGCGCAGAAACTCGAAGTAATTAGACCGCGTGGTTAATTGGTAGCACGGTCTTCAAAGCCACCGTGAATACACATACTGCCAATAATACTGTACATCTCGCTTTACACAGGTGTTCCTCAATCATTGTTAGAATAAGTCACTTCTATTTGCTCTCATAATACGTTTATGTATTCTGCCTTTAAAATTCCAGTTTTCAAAATACTGTCATATGCAGCTTTCTCTGAAAAATAGCCTTTTTATTGCAAATGTAAATTGTATATTTTCGTATGCGAATTGTTTACAATTTCACTTGCAAATTTCTTTGAGGTTGCGATTTGTCTATAATTAAGCTCACGAGTTGTTTGTTTGGTTGCAAATTTGGTTTTGGATTTTGTTGCGAGTTTAGTTATGAATTTTGTTGCGAATTTGGCTATGAATTTTGTTGAGAATTTAGCTATGAATTTTGTTGCTAATTTGGCTATGAATTTTGTTGAGAATTTGGCTATGAATTTTGTTGCTAATTTGGCTATGAATTTTGTTGCTAATTTGGCTATGAATTTTGTTGAGAATTTGGTTTTGAATTTTATTGCGAATGTTACGAATTTTCTTAAGAATTTGGTTATTTGTTTATGAATTTGGTTGCGAATTTGGTTGTGTTCTCGTTTGCAAATGTTGTATTTCTTCACTTGAAGACTTTTAATCAATTTGCATAAAAGTGGTCCATAATAATTTAGCTCAAGACGATTTTTGTTTCAACGATGATTTCGCACAGTTTATTTGAAAGAAGGGATATATCAATTTGTAACAAGAATAATCAATTTGGTAACAAAAGTATCAAATTGATTACAAATATTCATCAATTTGATACTTTTGATATCGCAATTTGATAAGTTCAAGTTACACTGTCCGCTTAATTGTTTACGATCTCGTTTAAAAACGAGCTTTTATTCGGCATTGAAGTTATTTAATTCTGTGTAGATCTCTTCTTTATTAGATACTTTTCGTTTTGCTTTGTAAAAAGCACAAAAAGCATGACACATTTTTGCATTAGTTTCATTCGTTCCATGCAAATCCACCAGTTGCTGTCGGATTATTCAACACGTGTTTATATCAAGTGGAATCAAGGCTTATATACACACGATTTGTTTGCCTTTCGTTTAAAACATTTTTATTTTTATTTTCTAGTTCCATAATTATGTTCAATAGCAAAATTGTGTTTTTCATTTCTGTGTCCGAGTTCTAGAAACAGTTGAATTCGCTCTAGCGAATAAACTTGTGACCGTAGACACATTTTTTTAAAAGCAAAAATTAGTTATTAAGCACTAGATGAATCAAAAATATTGTTTTCTATTATTTAGTATTTTAAAAACTGGTTTGTCCATTTGGATCCACCAATTTTTAAGTCGAATGATGTTAT
The DNA here is from genome assembly GCA_011057455.1 of Ganaspis sp. Gsp50. Lineage (NCBI taxonomy): Eukaryota > Metazoa > Arthropoda > Insecta > Hymenoptera > Figitidae > Ganaspis > Ganaspis sp. Gsp50. Next base: position 103,868 of record WNHD01000123.1, on the reverse strand, counting down.
TTGTTACTATTTTATTTACTTTTATTTGTCTTTTTTATTGCTTATAACAATTCTTTAATTTTATTGAATACAAAATTTAATTGTTCTATATTAATATTGTATTGTCATTTTAATTAACACTTTGTTACATACTTTTGTTACATACTTTTGTTACATACTTTTGTCACATACTTTTGTTACATACTTTTGTTACATACTTTTGTTACACACTTTGTTACACACTTTGTTACACACTTTGTTACACACTTTGTTACACACTTTGTTACACACTTTGTTACACACTTTGTTACATATCATAATATCTTTGTTGTTTATTTTTATTTTTCTTATTTTATTATTATTGTATTATTTTATTCCATTACTATTACTACATGTTGATTTCCATCATTACTTGTTCTTTTAGTTATTTCACTGTTATTTAATTTTATTTCTCCACTTCTCAGAAATTCAATTAGGTTTACTTTTCCCTTGCTTTAGAAATCAATTTATTTTAAAAACGCTTATTTGCTGTAAAATAACTAACGAACCAACTGACCAATGTGAAGTCTCTATTGACTTTTTTCGCTTTTATCCAAGGTAGAAAAGCGTTAGTCGTTAAGTGTTATCTCGCGCGGAGAAGCCCAGTCTGACCTGCAATTTAATTTAATTTGCGAATGCTCAATGCACTGCAGCATTCAATTTCACACGAAACTAATTGCGACAAAGGTGAGCAACACCAATGGATAATGAAAATAGAAAAAAGGAAAGAAAAAAGAAAGTCGAATTTTTCCCTGACAGATGCAATTTCTCTTTCTTTGGCTGAAAATTACAATTCGATAATTGAATTACAATTGTGAAGTAAATTGTTGGGTGTCTGAAGTCTCAAGTTTACGACGTTAAACGCGATAGGAATTTCAAATCGAATCCGCGCTGTGCGTTTCTGTCACATCAAGTCCTCTTTTGTTTCGTTAAATTTCATTTGCATTTTAGTGGTCGTTTGTTTTCGGTTTTCTTGCCTCTATTTTATTTTCTTTGCCAGAATAAATTTCAGCCATTTCTGCAAATAGTAGCTTTCCAATTTATCAACAATATATGGAGTGGTCGCTTTTTAAATAAATTCCAAAGTAATTTATTTTTATTTCTATATTATACGGTTTCCTGTATATTCAATTCTCTACACTTATTTTTCCACATTCCTCTATGTAAATTTATACCTGTAAATTTATAACCTTTTATATGTTAACTAGCACTGCATGTTTATTTATTTCAAACTTTCAAAGTCGATTTCAACTATTTTCAAAAAAAATTTTCTTCTTTTTAAACAAGTATTACAATTTTAATATACAAGTTAACATACTGCATTCTTCATATTTACACTCATTTCTCTATTATTGAGGTTTTCTGTCACATAGAAACAAAAATGAAAAAAAAAACGAATGAATGAAACTCGCGTTAATGTTTTATCTCAAAATAGATGTCTTTTTCTATTGCAAAGTGTGTCAGTTTGTAAATAATTTAAATACGTTTTTTAATAAGTAACAAAAGGGAAACATTATGCTAGTTAACTGTTAAATATGCTATGTGAAGTTTAATTCACTGTTAAAGCTGCTTTTACCTCCAAAAGTAAAACGATGTGCCCACAGGGGAAAAATTTCACTGCCACTGCCATTCAGCTGCTTTTATTACCCATCACTGCGTGAGCTCTTTTACTCGTATAGATTTTAAAAGAATCCAAGCGTAGAAAACATCATTTGCTTTCAAAAATATTGTCTGTAAAATGTATTTACTTAACCACTTACTCTCAACTACGGAAAAAAGTAGCTTTTAATGGGTTCTCACATCTCTGAAAGAAACTTTTTAACTGGAGAACTGAGCCATTCACAAAAAAATATAGAGAACTGACTTAAGTGAAAATTTCAGTCAGAAAAGAAAATCACCTGACGGGGTTCTTTTTACCTTTTTTTCGCTCAAGTTACTTGTAAATGCTATTTTTATCAAATTAAAAGTACCCTTTTCTGAAAACTCTTCTCGATTTTCTCAGAAAATCACTTTAAACACACTAGAGAACGAATTTCTCCACAACGAGTTTCTCTTTATACATTTAGAGGGTTTCAAATTTGTTAAGTCAAAGATTTAAAAGAAATGTAGATTTTTTCACGCTCTTTAATTTTTTGTCAATGATGGCAGTTTGTTGGCAAATTGGACTGTTTTTTTGATTGACATTACTGTAATATCAATGGAATATGTATTCCCATAACTGTAAAGTTTGGTTCGTGAATTCGTAACGAATCATTGGGCACATCGAAGAGTTCTGTGAATGGAATTTTTCTGCACAGACATAAACGAGAATCCTATGCATCTGCTAGTAGCTGGCACACTATTTTCGTATGTATGTGCCCATATAAAATTCACATGGAGATATGCTTTTCCCTGTATTGTGAAAACTGCATCCATGCTTCAAACTCTGAAAAATAGTTTTGTCCGTTCCACATCATGAGTCGATTTCATTATAAATCCCGCTATAGTAAAACGAAATCAAACTCGACGAAATAAGCTGAAAATACCATCCAAGCTTTCTGTTTTCGACGTTTAATCATTTCATTCATATTAAATTGACGATGTGAATCCTGTATGTGACAATTTATCAATTTTAAAACACATTCTCATTATCAGGAAAAATGAGGCCTCGACAAAATTCCCAAACACTTGTTATTGAATGGAAAAGATTAGTTTTGAAAAATTGAGAAACATTTTCGTGACAACATCAAAAGATATTTATTTTGCGGAAATTCGTTGAAGATACGTTCTTTCTGGAGATGAAAAGTTTTTATGTATATTTCTTGTTTCTGAAAATCTAGACTTTTGTAAATGAAAGAGGAATAAGGAATGGTAAATTCGAAACCAGAAACCGAGTTGGAAGCCGCTTAGACCTTTATTCTATATTTTCTTTCTCGCTCTTACTCTCTCTCTCTCTCTCTTTCTCTCTCTTATTCCGTTTTATGCTCGCATACTACAAACTGTCTTCGAAGAAGACAAGCAACTTAGATGAACACTCATCTTATGTAGAAAGAATACTATTGTTTTGAGTGCATTTTCCTTTATGACAAGTGGTGTTCAAATTTGCTCTCTAAAATAAAACATTTCCATAAAATTATTATCGAAAAGTTGATTTTAAATTTCCGTTCTGTTTGAATTTTATTCTTGCTCATTTTACTCTTTTATTATTGCTTATTTTATTCATCTTGCTTATTTTCTTCTTATTTATATTTTCTTGTTGCTTATTTTTTTGTTGCGTATTTTCTTGTTGTTTATTTTCTTGTTGCGTTTTTTCTTGTTGCTTATTTTCTTGTTGTGTATTTTCATGTTGCTTATTTTCTTGTTGTTTATTCCCAGTGGGTTTTACTCTTTTATTATTGTTTATATTTTTGTCATATAAGTTATTTCATTCCTTTATATTATCGGTTGTTTAATGATCATTTATCATTATTTCGGAACGATTGATATATACGTTCCTTGATATCCTACACATCCGTTTTTGATTCGCTTATTATTTAATTCATTAAAGCTTGCTCAGAGAGAAAGTATTTATTAATTAACACATTATTTGCAAAAGTTATTGTAAAAATAGAATTCGTTGTATTAAAAAAGTGATCACGTAGGAGATTAATTCTAATCAGGACATTGGCAATATTCTATTTAGTGGCAGTCATTTATAAACCGCATCATTTATCGAAATTTGCCCACTTTATGACCGCTTCAGCTCAATAGTGATTTCATGAATTATGGAACGTTTCGAAAATGACTTGAAAGAGAATGACGGAAATTGTGTACGTTATTGTAACTCATATGGAATTTAGAGAGCTTTTAAAACTTGAAATGCCGAGTATATAGAGGATTTTATGATTTAGTGACTCTTCCTAGACATGCAGGCGACATACACGTTTTTATTTTAATCAATACTCGTTCCAGGCTTTAAATAGAGAATAAGATGAAACAGAAAATAAACGCCTTTGTTATTATTAAATAGCAATTGCCTTATGTTTATTTATAACAAGCTTATTTTACAATACCACATAAAGTTTTATCGCAAACTGTTAATAAGGTTATCAGACTTATGTTGCGTACTTAATGTTGCGTGCATCTTATGTTCTGCTTCTGCCGTTTATTTTGTGCACCTTATTTTAACACTTTGTGTTATAAACAAAAATTATGTACTTTTTTAACTTTCTCTTGTTTCACTTTTTCTATCCACTTTTTTGTTTTACTTTTCATTTTTTTTTGCACTTTTTATGCACATTTGTATCTTCTTCATTTTGGATCCTATTTTGTACTTTTTATGCACACTTGTATCTTTTTCATTTTGGATCCTATTTCGTTAAACTCATGATGAGCATTTTATTTCCTATACCTTTAACACTTTCTTCTGACCCTCAACTTAAAAAGTTGGCTAATGATCGGTTAATTTAGTCCTTGGCTTAAAAAGTCGACTAATGGTGGGTTAATCTAGCCCGAAATGACTGATGCATTTGAAGCTCTATCCTCTAGAGGAATATTGTATTGAATCTTTGCGGCAATCAGTTAAGCTCTTTGTTGATAAGAGCGTGTTTAGGTGACCAACGCAAATCCGCAGAGATTCAGAACGTTGATATTAATGGCCCTCGGGGGTGGCATGACATAGGCAAGCCAATTTTCGATCGGGATCAATGACGATACCATAATCAGCAGAGTTCTCCGTAGAGCCATTCACTTAGCTTGGAGTGTCGGTACTAGTCTCTGCTATAATAAGCAATATATGTATATGCAGTGTTACTTGAGCGAGAGCATTAGACGTCTCTGGTCCTCGGTTTAATCTCGAGTTCACGAATAGCAGTGTAAGTACATGTGTACCCTGTGACACGTTCGTTCAAGAACCAAGCACGTAAGGGTCTAACACTCCATTTACCGCTGGTAATCTCCACACAGAATCACCTTTCACAATCCTATTGATAATTGCCCTTTGTCCCATTAATGTCAAATCCCCACGCCAATAAACCTGCTTTCATTTTCTCTCCATTTTTAAACTCTCAATTTACTCAGTATATATAACTTTAGTTCAATATAGTATGTAGAATACGTATTGAATATTTATATTTTGAACTGGTATTTTAATTTTATAACGTTTCTATGCATGTATCCTACAACTTGCAGGTTTAATAACGTTTTTGTTATGTAGTAACGTAGCGTTTTGGTTATGTAGTAACGTAGTATTTTGGTTATGTTGTAACATTGTTTCCTCTTTCTATGAATGTTCAAATGTACACAAAGGTACCTTTATAAATGTTTTAATTGGACTTGAGTAGTGGACATGGAGAGCGGATGCGTGCGTTGGCGTCTCTGCCAAAATTTCGATATATTTTAATTTTTTAAACAGAAACAAATCCTTGAAATTGAAAATCAGAAGTTGATGAAGCTAATTATTATTTTTGGCGCTCAAAGTTAACTCTCACTTGTAAATTTCTTGAAAATCAAACAGGTTTTTTTTTACAAATATAGTGTGAAATGAATTTTATATTCAATTCGCGATTATCGATTTAATGTCAAATGCATGTGAAGCCAAAGCACATCTTTTGACGGGGCTATTGAAGCTTCACGTAAGTAAATCATATTCAAAGGAATCAATTCAAAATCTGGAGATTATATTAGGTGTAGTTGAATGGCTCGGCCTACACACGTATATGTGGAATTTCAACTAGCAGGACCAATCTTCGATGCGGCGTCATCCTAGCGACTATGAAACCATTAGCTCGCTTTAGAGATTAGGCTGAAGTCCATGTCATTATGTATTCTGTGTGTGGTAAGCTTCATATCTGCAACTTAGAGGATACTTGGACAAGTCGCTCTGGGGCCGTTTCAACTATTTAGAGTTTGAAATAGCCCAATTCAAGATTCTGACAGTCAATGTTGTCGAAGTGCAATAAGAGAAACTTTGCTTTTCCACCAACCAGTTCCATAATTATCGTCTAGGTTTTTCTCGACTACAGCTATTTGTTCAGCTCGATCTGATATGCACAACACTTTGGTAGTTTCGAAATTCTCTTGAAAAATCAACCATCTGGCAGATCGCCACAAAAAATATATGGATTTGAAACAAGCATGTGCTGTTTGTTTTAAATTGTTCTTTCAATTCTGAAGGAAAGCAGAATAAGGAATGTAAAATTATTTTTCGATTTATTGATGTTGAAAGAATGTACTTTTTATTTATGTAGGAGACAACAATTGTTTTAGCCAGAAACACTTTTTAATGATCGTTTGTATCGTTTGTATCTTTTGTATCTTTTGTATCGTTTGTATCTTTGATGATACAAACTTCGATAGGGGATTTAAAACAAAAACTTTTGGAATAGAGAAAATGCCATTTGGAAAATGACAACAAGTTTTCATTTGCACAGAACAAAATTTAGATTATTTTTGATGCGTGTTATTTTTATTATAGAAAGTGACGCCCTTATGTTAGATTTGATGCTGGTTGTTTTAACACGACTTTTAATGTTAAAATAACACTTATTTTTTCAGTTTGAATTGTATACATAGACAATTATCAATTGAATTCTCGGTTTCATCGTATCATGATACAAATTTTGATAAATATTTCGAAATATTTAATTACTACACTAAAAATAATAAGTGTTATTTGAACTCTAAAATCGTGTTGAAACAATACGAAACAAATATTACCCAGTGAGAGGGCGCCACCGTCTATATACTTTAGCATTGGTTCAAAATATCTCGAAAAGGATTTAAACCAATTTTTTTTCTGTGCAATTGAGTTCTCGGTTCTTGCTTATCATGATACAAATTTTGATACGTTCTTCGAAATATCTAATCACCAATATTTAATTCTCGGTTCCTGCTTATCATGATAATCATTTAATGATTATCTAATAATAATCATCTATTCGAAATCATCTAATGTTCTGAAAAATTAATACGTGGATTGCACAAAGCATAATTTCCAAAAATTTATGAAAATAAATTTCATAAGTTTTCCAAAGTTCGTACAATGTGTAGAGATCTTGAAATCAGAATACAACGGAAGTTGGGAGAATAGATTTTATACACCCTTTAATATTAGTTTACTTGAAATTTATCTTTAAAGGAGTGTCCACAAACAAGTCCCCAGGCTGTCAAATACTATCCACTATCATGTCTTTGAAGAGTATTGTACATTGCACATTATCCTTTGTGATGCTGCAGGCTTTGATCAGTACCCTGTTAGAATTCTCTGATTCTACGATCGACTTTTGCGGAAAATAGGGCTGGTGGTACCATTACAAATTGACAGATTATAACTACAAATTTTAATACTGTCTCGAGTGCCAATCAACACGTCCAGTTTTGTTTAATTGGATTTCGATTTAATTGAATTTTCTACATAACATAGACGAGTGTATGACTTCATATCAATTAACAAGAGTTGAGTAATTTTTTTTTTTTAATAATTTTATCACAGATTTTACAAACCGTGTCAAGAACTTGTTAGGAAATTGATGTTGATGGAGGATTTTTTATTTTTTCAAATTATTACATGCATTGAGTATGACGAGTGTCGTGAGAAGTTTGCGCATGAATTTTACAAAACTTACCTGCGCCCCTACTAATCCAGCTCGTAGCCTTGGTATATCAGTGTGACTCCAGTCTGATCTGGCCCAAGGATCAACCCTCCCCAAGTCGCTGCTCAAATTTACCTCGCCCAGTTGATTATGAACGAACTTTCTGACATTCCAGGGCAAATCGTTGTGCCTGGAAATCCAGACTTTTTATTATCTTTTGTAAATTCATTATCTTTTTTTACATTCACAGTTTTCTTGAAAGTGTCAACTTGATACCAAAAATATCAAATTGATCACAAAAAGTATCAAATTGATCACAAAATCTTCATCAATTTGGTATTTTTAATATCAATTTGGTACTGTTAAGTAAACTATGTTTGTGCTTGTCGAATTTGATTGTCAGGTAATTGTTTTTAAAAATTGGCTTTTTAATTACAATTATCAACGATTTTATTGTGAAAATTGGGTTTTTAATTACTTGATTGTTTTGATTTTGAAAATTGGATTCTTAACTACAAAACTCACTGTGCTGATTTAAAAATTAGTTTTTTAATTACAATGATCATCATGTCGATTTTAAAGAATTGGTTTTTTAATTGCAATGTTGGTGCGGATTTCGAAAATTAGGTTTTAGATTAAAATGATGATCCTTCGTGTACTGAACGTTGACCCCAGAGTCAATGTAACAGACCACAATTTAAAGCCCATTCATTAGTTATTATTTCCATTGAGTTTGAATTTGGGTAAATTTGTGTTATAGATCACATTCCTATATTCGTTAAAGTTAATTTGCATGATTCGTGTACGGTTATAACGTACAGTTGTTAAACTCTATTCGTGTTGTTGAATACAAATTGGGTATTCTGATCTAGGGATGTATTAAATAATTTTACCCGTCGATCAGAGGCACTTCAGTAAGAATCCTCCTAATCACGTCCAATCGTTGCTGGTGCGTGACAGGGGCGGATTGTAGCAACAATGGCAGACAGAGACCCCCAAGGAGTAACGCCGCGACCAAAAGCAAGATAGGTGCTAGAACTCGACATTTCCGCCGAGGACTCTCATCTCTCCGATCCTTGCTACTTCCGCTACTGGGAGATTCCTCGCATGTTGGTGGAAGTCGCACAGTTCCATTGCACGGCGCAACATCCGGTAGTTCTGTTAGGCACGTTGTCTGCAAAACAAAAACAAGTCCCCGTCAATACCAATCACACCTAATTTATTAATTACCAAATGCTCATTAATTTTCTTTTATTGAAAGTCAGTATTGATTGCAATAATCAACAATTTTAGTGCATTTCGTTTTATTGAATATTTAATTATGAATTGTTATAGAGGTCATTGAGGGTAAAAAGGTCGGATATATTTGCCTAGGGCAATAATGTGTATTTTATTCCGGGTTATAATGAGTATTTTACGCTCTTAAGGACTGTAATGTATGTTTCATTTCCCTAGGACAATCAAATGTGCTTTGTTCCCCCAGGGCAATAAAGAGTGCTTTATTTACCGAGGGTAATAAAGAGTGCTTTATTTCCCAAGAGCAATAAAGGGTCCTTTATTTACCAAGGGCAATAAGGTGTGTTTTATTTACCAAGGACAATAAAGTGTTTTATTCACTGAGAGCAAAACTTTGCATAACAAAAACAACTTTATTTACCAAGAGCCATAAAGTACATTTTATTTACCAAGATCAATAAAGTTCACTTTATTTACCAAAATCAATAAAGTACACTTTATTTACCAAGATCAATAAAGTACACTTTATTTACCAAGATTAATAAAGTGTACTCCATTTCCCAAGATCAATAAATTGTACTTTATTGCCAAAGAACAATAAAGTGCACTTTTTCACCTGGAGCACTTGATTAACTTTTTAACGGAATTTTGATTTTTCCTGCAATGCGAAAGACTCTTGACCCTGAAATTAGTGAAAAGACGTTTTAGAGTGAGGTAAAAAAAACAGATGAAAGTGGACTGGTGCTATTTATTAAAGTGGGTCGCTTTGAACATTTTGAGAGAGCTTTTTCGACTAACATAACATGTAAGCAGAGCACGAAGTTCCAGCGATTCGCCAACTTTTTCAATCGGGTGCCCCTGAATCTTTTAAGCGTTTTTCACCCTCACACGCCTCCCCTACTCTTACTTATAGTCGCAATGTCAGGAGAAGACCTACGGCTTTTCAGGTTTAGGTATAGATGATCACGTAATCCCAAGACAGCCGTGAAGTGCATAATAACCATATTAAACTATCAGCATATAAGTCGCCGATGTCAAGTGACTCAACTTTCAAACTTCACACTTCGTCTTCTCCTTCATCACGAGAATACAAATTTTTTAATTTAAAACTCGTTAATCTTTTTTCTTTTAAACTTGTGTGCAATTTTTCATTATAAAGAGATGAGCTTTTAAAAAAGGAATGCTAAAAGACTGGTTGTTTTATTCTTTTGTTGATTATATATTTTTTATATTTATTTTTGTTGGAATTGTAAGTTTTTTTTTCTTGGATTATCTTTTGTTCAAATATATGTTTTTTTATAACCCCGAGGCGAACATGTATTGCGAACGAATGCTTGGTTTTCCTCGAACGAGGAACTTTGTTTCGCGTTTACGAAACATCACCATGAGTTTTGACTAGAATTGGTTTAAAATTAAACAAACAGTTTTTTGCCATCGGAAATGCTTTTTTAAAAAGTTAAACGTTTAATTTTGCTTTCAATTCGTTGCGTGTTTGCGTTTCAAGGCCTTCAGAGTAAATGAAATGTTGACGTGGAAAAAATATATAAAATATGGGTAGGGATTGAATAGTGTATACTAAATGTGGGATTTATGAAATAAAGAAAAGTAAACGAAATAAGAGAGATTTTTTATTAGCTTTATCGTTTTTCTTATAAAGTGGATTTATATTACTTGTTTACACTTAGTTAGGTTTTCATAATTTTTTATATCTTTGCAATTTCTTTCGCATTTTACAATTTCCGAATGCTTTAATATTTTTGTATTTATCAAGTCTTTTTTTAATACTCGTCTCACTTAAAATTCTTTTACTTTTTCCTATATATTTTTCTTTCAGTTACACTCGTTTTTCGTTTTCCAACCTCGTATCAGACTATATTGTAATTAAGGAATGGTCGTTAGGTGAGTCGTAAATAGTTATAAGTCGCGTATTATACTGTTTTTAATTAAAAATTCTTTAACCAATTTTCACTAGAGTGTGAAGACTCTTAAGAGCCTCCCAAGAGAATAAATTCCTTAGCATCGGAGACACTCAAGTGTTTCTGGCAAAGAAAGTATCGTTTTAATAACTGATATGCTTTTTCCTAAAGTAACTGGAAAACGTTAAGTATTGCGAATTTTAAAGTGGGGTCTCGATTTACATTTTTCCAACATTTAATGTTACTTGTTTATTGTATCATTTTATTAACTGCTTTTTATTTTATTTATCATGATTGTGTTGCTTCCTCGTGAAGGAAGCATATTTTGTAATTATTTTGTTTACTCTAATATTACATGTTTTAATTACACTTTATTTACTCTATATGCAATTATATTTGCCATTCCGCTTGTTCATTGTTAATAATACTTTCATAATGCTCATAATACTTTCATGAACATGAATTTTGCACAAAAGTTTGCTTCCCGTTTAGCATTTCTATCAAATAAAAATCATTTTACTCACATTAATATCAAAGAAAAAGTATAATAATAAAAGAGCAGGCAAATAGGAGAAGACGAAAGAAGTGGGAAGAAAAAGAGGAAGAAGAAAGGAGATATTAAAAAGCATTTGGCTTTAAAGTCAAGCTTTCTTAACTTGAGTTGAATTTTTTTTTTTAATATAAATTATAAAAAAGATTAATAACACCCGATTATCGGGTAACCGTCTTAGCCTCGTCTAGTCAAAGCGAAAATAGAGTTAGGAAATCTAGTGGCTTTATGTAAAATGGCGTCAATTTGTTGGGGCACTAAAAAGTCCTTCACTTTGATGCTAGCGAGAGTTCTCCTACGCCTTTGACCGTTTAAAAAGCGCTTTAAATCAATAGCCGTGCTTTCTTCGCGACGTCTGTTCTTAAAGTTGTCTCAAATTGCGCGTTTCTCTCAGTGTCTGATTTCAAAAAAAGAAAAAGAAAAAAAAGTTTCTCATACTCTGCAGGCACTTGAAAATATGTCTTTTTCAAGCATTTTAGTCCCTAATTCCAATTTTAACTTCAAAAAGTAAATTCAATCTGAAGTGAATTGTTCATTTAAAATATTTAATCCATTTAAAATATTGATTTTTATTTCTTTTATTTATTCATTATTTGTTTTTATCTAATACTCTATACCTATCTTTTCTATCTAATAAACTCAGAGAAACCATTCTTTTGAAATAGAAACGATATTTCTTCTTTTTTAAAAATTTTATTGCTTCAATTTGATTTCCATTTGACTCAAATGGAATCAATTTTGCGGAAATATTTAAACGTCTGCGTCAAAATGATTATATTTGAAATGAAAGAAAATCCTCTTTACTCTTAAATAAGATGAATCTTCATTTTTCATTTATATAAAAAGAAAGGACTTTTCGCTGATTGTGAGTAATTAGATCTTCCAGTTTTTTCCTTTTGTAGTAAATTGTCCAACATAGTTTTGCATTAGTGAATGTAAAACCCGAATTTTAATCAATCTGAATTTTAATCGACTCAAATCTAAATCGACCCAAATTTTAATCGATCCGAACTTAATTTGACCCAAATTTTAATCGATCCGAACTTAATTTGACCCAAATTTTAATCGATCCGAACTTAATTTGACCTAAACTTCAATCGATCCGAACTTTAATTGACCAAAATTTCAATCGATTCGAACTTTAATCGACCCAAATTTCAATCAATCCGAACGTTAATCAACCCATATTTCAATCGACCCGAATTTTAATCGACTCAATATCTTCATCGACCCATATTTCAATCGACCCGAATTTCAATTGACCCAAATTTTAACCGACTCAAATTTTAATTGACCCAGATTCTAATCAATCCAAGTTTCAATCGATGCAAATTTTCGTTTTTCAAATACTCGTAAATTCTACCTCAATCCAATTTCAATAAAAACAAAATTATATTTTTAGACAAATTAATAGTTTCATCAGAAAACGATAATTCTTTAGCAGTAATTGTTTCAATAATTATCAGAGGGAGGAAAAATAGAGAATATTAAAACACGATACGTGATGAGTAATAGCTATCATGATTCAAGGGAGCGATATATTTCCTGAAATATTCCTCCTTCTTTGGAGATTCTCGTCCTCAGAGACCAAACAAACAAGGACTACTAATTTCTCATACTTGTGAAGCGTTAACCTCAGTAAACTCAGCAAGAGGAAAGGGGTAGAAGTAGTAAAGAAGGAGGAGGGCTCTGCAGGGATGCAGAGGTTGCAGAGATTCGAGGATGAATCCTACCCACCTCCTCTCTTTCCTCTCTCCTTCAAGCATAGAAGGAAAAGGATGTTCGAGCCTACTAAACCCTTGCACCCCCTTCCCCCTTACGATGCAATTGTATTGTAGAACTGCGGCTTTTGAATTTACGTCGAGGAGAAATTTATACGAAAACTTGACAATGCTTGCTTGGATGAACATTTCTGTCCCTGTTAGGCTATAGGGTTTTGAGACCTCTGTTTTCTCTCTTTTCCTCTCTCCCTCTCTTTCTCTCTCTTTCTCTCTCTTTCTCTCTCTTGATCTCTGTTTCTCTCTCTCTCTCTTTCTCTTGATCTCTGTTTCTCGCTCTCTCGTTCATTCCCTCTGTCTCTCTTTTGTTCTTTCTTTCTCTCTGTCTTTCTCTCTCTCTCTGCCTTTTCCTCATCAGTCTCTATATATCGTCTGTTTCAAATTGTGCACTTTATAGATGACGAGGTTTGAGGGAGTTGTTGGAAACAGTTAAGCCGGACAAACTCCTGAGCAATGTAAATCACTGCGATCGTTGAGCCTCGTTTCAACGATACTGCAAATCTCAATTCTCTGACGCATCTAGGATGCGCTGGGTTGTGCTGTGTAATCTGCAACTCTCTGAAACCTTGGGTCATTGACACAGTCCCGCTTATCGGGTTAGTAGTTTACCGCAAACTTCATGGCGGACACCCAAGTAAACTCTGTTGAGGGCTGTGATGGGTTTCGAACCCGTCATTTACAACACGTTAACCCACAACTCGTCCTTGATTCTCACGAGTTGCATAATCGCCACTTGAGATGCAACCTAAATGAATCATTTACTCTAGAAATTACTCAGAGATCAAGTACAAATTGCCTCGGCAAAACCGCCTTCAAATTCTCAACTCAGATGACGTCTATTAAGAAATCTCAACTTTGATCACAGCTATATTATATCCTTTCAAACCAGACCTGTTTCAACAAGTTTCAAACTTGAAATGTTTAGCTTCGCTCCCAACTAAAACATCACTTCGTCACTTATTTCGCTTTTAACTGCACCTTTTTATTTCAACTTGGCTTTTTTCGCAAAAACATTTTGTTCGTAATGATATTTAAAACACGACTATGTGTTTTTGTGTCTTTGTAGATATATTGGGGAACAATGTATTTTTATATTGTCTTTATATATTTGAAATGATGATCAACACTCTTTTGTTAAATTACTTTTTGTTAAATTACTTTTCGTTAAATTACTTTTTTTTAAATTACTTTTTGTTAAATAACTTTTTGTTAAATTACTTTATGTTAAATTACTGTTCGTTTAATTACTTTTTGTTAAGATATTTATCAAAAAATGCCGTGATCATAATTTGTTTAAATATTTTTCAAAAACAGTTCATGTGAACTTTTCTATTATTACCTGTTGCGATTATCTTTATTATTTGTACATTTATCATCGATTAAAAGATGACACATAATAATTATATTTTTTGTCTTAGAAACGAATTGGCTTAATTTTAATCAGCGCAAATGAAAGTAAAATAATAGACATGTTATTCAACACGGGATATTAAGAAAGTGGTTATTCGTGTAACTGAATAGCATTTTCTCCGTAAAGTTAGCAATCATGATTCTGTGACCGATTGTTCTTGGCATTTGCATAATCATGAGAAATATTTTAACGTACAGTCAGAGCTTTTCCTTCTCTGAAACATAAACTCGCTCCAAGACGGACGAGAAGTACCAATTACAAAAGCTCTCAAGAGATATAAAACTGAAATGGAAATTTCTGGATGAAAGCGGTGCTCGATTCTATCCCAAGGTTCATTACGCTCATGTATCAATTTGGTCAGAATTCATGTTTCAACCCAGTGGAAATTCGCAAGTACACGTCAAATGAAGCAGGCATTCATTAGCATTTCCATACTTTCGACAATGCTGAAAAATATCCATGCTCTACCTCTAGCTCAAAAAGTAATACCAAATAGCAGACTCCAATAATTTAGAAAGTGCATTATTTCAATTGACGCGAACCTCATTCATTCATTTACGAAGAATCGAAAATTTCCTATCGGGATCTTGAAAATTTTCATTTCGATATGATGGTAGATTAATTTGAAGTGCGATTAATTTGGAGTGGGATTAATTTAGAAGGCGGTTAATTTGGAATGGGATTAATTTATACAAGGCGATTAAATTTTGGAATGCGTTCAATTTGGAAGGCGTTTAATTCGAAATGGAAGTAATTGAAAATTAATTTAATTGAAATGGTACTAATTGGAATAATTGATTCATTTGGAATGCTATTAATGTAGAATGCTATTAATGTAGAATGCTATTCATTTGGAAAACGATTAATTTGGAATGTGATTAATTTAAAAAGCGATTAATTCCGAGTGCGATTAATTTAAAGTGCGATTAATTTGGAATCCGATTAATTTAGAATCTAATTAATTTAAAATCCGATTAATGTACAATGCGCCTAATTTAGAATGTGAATACATTTCATAAATTAAATCCTGAATAACTTGAAATGCGGTTAATTTGAATTGTAAATAATTCCTAGGGTAATTAATACAATAAGGTGAATGAATAAATTCATGAAACTTTAAATTTGCTTTTCCAAAAATGGTCTTTAATATTTATTAGGAAATCTCGTTTAGTATACTTTGGTAATTTAGTGTTATTAAGAGATTTGTTTCTCTATAAGAGCTTGGAGTTTCGAAGAAAGAACTTCATCAGTCAACCATAAGCTTTGCGAGCAACTTCCTCGTTCGCACCTTAAAGCCCTTACAATTACTCGAGCTCTAACAAGATTAGTCGACCGATTTCCTGGTGTTGCCAATAGATGTTCCAATAGAGGTTAGAAGGCTTTTCTTAGAATGAAGGAAGGCGGCATTTATAGTGCACGCAATCGTGATCCACTAGTGCTTCCAAGGTGCTAGAGACTCTGTATACCTGTGAACTAAACCCAAGTATGAAAACCAATAAAACTTTATGGCGTGGTCTTAAATTCCGCAGACAAAATTGAACATTTATGGTTCCCATTTCAAATTCATTATGTCTCAAATTACTACACTAAAATGAATCGCCGATTTTCCGTCAGCCAGTATTTTCAATTTTCTTGAATTTGATTTTCAAATCACACACGGAAAAAATATAGAATATAAACTCAGATTCATGTTCTCGTAAAGTCTTCTCATGTCTAAATATACAAGATTTAATATTGATGTTTTAGACGCTTTTAATGGTTTATTCACTGTAAAAGCAAATGTCTCAATTTTAGATGTTTTGTTCTCAATTTTGAAACGTTTGGGTCCTCATTTCAATATAGCACGAAACATTCTATGGGTTTACTTTTGAGATTCTAGTTTTTATAATGAATAATAACTTTTATTATTATATAGTCAATATACTTAAGAATTCATAAAAATACGCTATACCTAATTTAGATATTATAAGCAAGTTTTTATTTAATCCTTTATTTAGTGGATGTTATTAATTTTGTTTGAAACAAAAATATTGAATATATTTAGTAAATGGATTTTGTTCAGGTCTTCATTATTTGCTGCAATAGAAATTTGCAAATAAGAAATTTGAATTATTCCTCCTGCTGCTGAGATGAAAAAGTTTCTTTATAAATTCTTCTGCAAGAGGAAAAATAGTTCTCTTGATTATTTTTGCAAAAGAATTGTATTTCAGTTTGCGTTAATGTTGCTGTCTGTCAATCAGTATTTATTAGTTTATATTCGTTTAGGGAATAAAGTAATTTACGTATTTACATCCATAACGGTTTGTTGCACTG
Organism: Ganaspis sp. Gsp50; assembly: GCA_011057455.1. NCBI lineage: Eukaryota > Metazoa > Arthropoda > Insecta > Hymenoptera > Figitidae > Ganaspis > Ganaspis sp. Gsp50. The sequence goes on along the minus strand of WNHD01000123.1, from coordinate 87,096 downwards.
TAGTTCGCAGATCAACGAGTTCAATTAGTGAGAAATGGAAGGTGCAGCTGTAGGGAGTGAAGGGACGATAACTGGAGTGTGTCGAGGGGAATCGACCTCTCAAAGGCAAAAGGAAAACTCGGTTTTGATAAATAATAAGATAACTTTTCTCATTAAAATTGCTCTTTCGTTGTATATTCACTTATCATATGTTTATCAACAAGCTGATTATAGTAATTATAGGATATTATAATTATGTATTCTATAGACACTACAAATATTCTACAAACATTCTACAAATATTCGCACTACTACATTGCAAAAACATGCGTTTTCATTTAAGAGGTTTATACTTTTAGAATGTATACATTCTAAAAAGGAATATATTTCTTTTTTTGGTGGAAATAAAATAAAGCGTTTTCTGATTGATCTAAATTGCAAGACGTCATTAAACGTCTTAAAAATTACAACTTAAAGGTCTTAAATCAAGACGCCTGTTTATTTAGTGTACAAAACAAGGCACGTATACAAAAGAATAAACTCTATTACATTAAATGTTACTTTAAATTATAATTAACTAATAAATGTTAAATGTAATTAAGGATGATATAACTTAAAGAAAATATTGATAAATATAATAATACAGTTTTTTACGATACATTTTTTAAGAAAAAAAAAATCTGCATTTTATTTTCTATAGAAAATGAGTAGACAATTTTGTCTCTATCTAAAATTTTACCTCTCGCATTTTATTACTCTCGATATATTAACTGAGTTCGAAATAATTTTTTGTGGGAAATTTCTCTTTTCGGTAATGTAATCTTTTCTAATGTAAAAAAGTTCCCTCAGGAATGAAAGTATGCAAAAAATGCGTGACATCTGTTCATTGAAAATGAAACTTGATATATCCTGACTAAATGCGTTAAAAATCGGTTTACACAGCGAAATCTAGGGTTGATTTTCTCCGTTTTGACAGAACTGGGAATGAAATATGCATAAAACATTATCGGTATTCTGTTAGACCTGCGCAATCCATTGAAAATCTATCTTTCTCGCAAAGGAATAACGAGAGAAAGAAAGAGAGGGATGTGATGCGGCATTATGAAAAATGATCCTTGAAAATGGATTTTTTTCAAATCACCAATATCCAACGAATTCTCCTGCCGAGAGTCAGGAAGCGAGGAAATCGCGAATCAAGCTCCGACGAATCATACACCATTATATCCAAAGTGTAACTTGAAAATGTGAAAAATATTGGGAAACCCAAACGTCTCTCCCATAAACCACATAGGTATTATTAATGTTCAAGTGGTTGTTAAAAATCGTAATGTTTCGTGGAATTTTTAAAGCGGTTGTAAAAATGGTATATTATTGGAATATTATTGTATATATAATATTTATATAATATAAAACATGGAAAGCTCATTTTGACGAAACACATCTGTTTTTTGAAATTAAGAATATATACTTAACACCTATTTTATAATATTACTTTCTCGAAGAGGAAGTTCTGTTTTTTATACTTGTACATTCAGCATATTCTATTCTTAACGTTAGAATATTTCAGCTTATTCTATTCTTAAAATTAGAATATACTGAATATAAGTATTTAAGATGCCAAGTATTATTAGTATATTATTATTTAGTGCTAAGTATATTCTTAATTTCAGAATAAATACAATTTTTTCAGTGCGAAGTTAATGTACAATTCTTGATAAAATTGAAATCGAATTTACAGACAGTTGAATGAAATGTTTAAAAAAGGATGTAACAAATAGAAATAACTGTATGGTAGGACAAAACATGAAGGGTTTAGTGTTAAAGGAGTTTTTCGAATTACTCTTTAGACGTTGTAAGGGTAGCCAGGTTTACGCCTCGACGCCTACGAATGTCGTTACACAATGTTGTCAGAAGCTCTAGATTACTGACGGTCTTGTGAGCAAACCTTTGTCGGCAATTCCAGTGGTATACAGACATCGAACGTTTCGTCAGCTACCTGCTACGGATGTCAACGTATCCCATCGTTAGGACGAGATTTTGTTTTCATTCAAAACGGTCAACGAACGATTTAGTACCAAATTGGTCGAGCGTTTAACGAGCGAAGGTTCACAGGAAAATGTTATAAAAACAAAAGTGGGTGCCAGGTTTCATTAATGTCAATCATCAGTAATAAATCAAAAATAAATAAATATATTTGTTTACAAATACAATATAAAATGTGCAACATATATATATAACTGTAACTTATTTTAAACAAATAATGACAAAAATTTCGGCTCGTAGCAAATAAAAACAGAAAACTTAATTAACACTGAAAATTGTTGAAATATATTTTTCAGAAGCTACTTTATTTTTTTAGCTATATATGTATGTAATACCTAATGGAACGTCTGACTTAAATCTACCTTTACTACTTCGTGGTTATCTGAAAGCGAAAGAAAGTAAATGAGTTATTTAAGAATAAAATTACGTACAAACGATAAGATGGCTTCATTACTTTTAGATAAAATATCTTAATTGAATTCTAAGGTTAATATAATTTCGAGATAAAGTCTTAATTTCTCTTTCATACAGTTTCATCTCAACTTTCGAATTCTTCTTTTGCAAACTGCAAATTTTTGAACGATATTCTTTAGTCAAGTTAACTTTTATCATCTTAAAAATTACTTTCAATTGAATCACAATTTTTTGAAAGTATCAACTTGATACCAAAAGGAACAAATTGATCACAAAATCTTCATCAATTTGATATTTTTGATACCAATTTGATAATTTTGATACCAATTTGTTACTTTTAAGTAGTAAACACAGTTTATTAAACTTAATATTGAGTGAAGTTAGGAAAGTGTTAAATGAAGTTAGGAAAGGGTTAAGTGAAGTTAGGAAACGGTTAAGTGAAGTTAGGAAAGTGTTAAGTGAAGTTAATAAAATATTAAGTGAAGTTGGTAACGTATTAAAGTGAAGTTCGTTAAAGTATTAATTGAAGTTCGTAAAGTATTATAAGCGAAGATAATAAACTATAAAGTAAAGTTAGTAAATTATTAAGTAAAGATAGTAAAACTTAAAGTAAAGTTAGTAAATTATTAAATGAATTTTGTATACAGGCTTTGAGTGAATTTTTGTCGGCTCTCAAGTTTTTCGTAATTACGAATAAAAACGTTCGACCAATCCAGGGTACAAAAAAATTGTACTTTCATAGACATTTGTGTGATGTAAAAATCCACTTTAATCTTTGGGTGAAGATATCAATAGAAAGATCTTTTAAAGTAGAAAACGAAACTGGACTTTTAGATAGTATCGCGTGAGACACGACCAAGTTTTCCCTTTACTTGGAGTCGAAGGTGCAGTCAGGATGCTGCGGACGTTGCTGTCTATCTGTTTTCGTGTATCTTTTGCCTCCATCTTTTCTCTATTTTTCAGTTTGACTTCGTTCCTTTTTCGTTTCTCAGGCAGATTCTATCCACGACTCGTCATCCCGTTCCACTTCCTTGACTCGGCAAGGAAACTGTTTGGCAGTAGTCGGAGAAAATAGCCGGAGCGTAATGTCAAGTCTTCGACATCGTCTCCCATGCAAGAACATGACAAAAGAATTAAAAGCAGGCCACATTATGTAACCGCTTCGCGCCATTTGCTTCGTTATGAGACTCAAAACTGCCTTTCAAGAAACTCTCATCTTCAAACAGGCGTCTCAATTATATAAGAAGCACTCTAATACTTAAGTTTACATTGTTTCCCTCTTTTTCCTTATTGTTTGCTCATTTTCACAACTTTTTCCACCTTGACAACTTTACATTTTATTCTAATTGCAGAAAATCATTGTTAGAATACAAAGGCACTTTGTACTCGCGACTTTGATTGCTGCTGCTTTTACTGCTCAGAGTTAAATTCAAAGTATCAAATTGATATCAAAAGTGTAAAATTGATCAAGATTTTATAGGCATTTTTGTACTTTTGGCATTAAATTGGTACTTTTGACATTAAATTGATATTCGTTTCGCTTCAAATTGATACTTTTGGCTTCAAATTGATACTTTTTGGTATCAAGTTGATAATTTTAAATAAACTTGTGCAGCGCTGCATAAGTGATTAAAACGGTTTTATTGGTTTTTAAAAGATTTATATTAACCATACGAAAAGACAGTTTATTAAAATTTAATAGTGCGAGTATATAAAATTGAAAATGAGGATTGAAACTTAAATATTGTCGCACTATTAATTTTTTTTTATGAAACAGTTTAAAAGTGACTGTATTTATTCTTTTAAACTATACCTATAGTCTTACTTTAAAAAAGCAACTATTAAAATTTCATGAAAATGAATGAAACTTTAAATAAAATCTTTTCCGTGCATTTTACTACTTAAAATATAACTTTGAATTATTCATTTCTTTATTATCTACATTTACATTTTATTTCTTTACTTTGCAATTGACTAAAAGTGGTAAAAATGATGTTTTATTCTTTAATTTATTTTTAATTTTTTTTTCATTAATAAGTGTCGACGAAAATTGAGCCGAAAACAAATTTATTAATCTTCTTACACTATGAAGTAGTAAATTAATTTTATTACTGAACAACCATTCGGTCGTAAAAATTGTAGCTTTTTGAACTTCCGCTATACACTGAAAGTAATAACGAAGTAGTAAGAATCGATTTTAGTCAGGCATCGTAAAAACTTGAATGTATCTTTTGCTCATTAATTTTAATCCTCATTACATTTTTAGTTGTAGATTATTGCAACACGAGCTTAATTTATATTTTAATTTAATTTTTCATTTGGTTTATTTGTTATTAATTTATTTAATTTCTTTATTTAATTTCCATTTATTATTAATTTCTGCCTTTTAATGTTTTAAATTATTGCGTATTAAAAACGCATATATATATATATATATGCGTTTTTATGTATACGTTTTTGTATAATCAGCAGAAGTCGGAACAATATATAATTAAATTCCAAAATCTGTTTCAATTACAGGAATGAAGTACGTTTACTCTTATACAATTTTCTGTCCGGGGAGCGTAAAATATTTAATTTTGCATGTATCATTTCCACCGAAAATTGATACGTAATTTTTACAAAAGAATTTAACAACTTTTGCAAGTTTTAAATGAGCGATTATTGCAATATTTCTCGACACAATGGAAACAGATGTATGGGTGTTTATTACAATTTACTGTTTCGAATTTCCTCAGTTTTACTACTATACTTCAGGGTAAATGAGATCCGACGATAAATCGGAACAGTTTTTGGTATTTCAACTGGGAATTTATAACTCAGTATGGTATTAAATTTATCCGAATCATTTCAACTCTAATTTACATGCGATGCAGGGAATGTTATAATACTGTATCACAAATATACGAAAACTAAAATTCCAATTGACTTTTTGGCAAATCGTGCATTGTTATTGTATTAATTCTATTGTTGTACTATTTTTTTTCAAAAAATCTTATTCTAAAAAAAAATTTATATTTCTTCAAAACATGCAAATATTTAAAAATATTGGAATTATTTATAATTTAAAATTGGAATTTGTTAAATGAATAAAATTGCTATGATATTATCATAAGTTTTTTTTTGTAGCAAATTATTATTGCGACTTTTTCGTTTGTCAACATGTTTACTTGAGGGGTTATAAACGAAATTGAAAATCATAAAAAAAATATCATTACATGCATTTGAACAGAAGTAGAAAATCCTGTTCGATTCGTGATAACTTTGGCAGAGCCTGAGGGAAACAAAGCATTCCTATTCCACTTTCTTTTCCTATTTTTGCAAGAAAGGCTTCAAGTTCTTTTTTCGTTCTATTTCCCAGTTTGAAATTTATATAAGAGTAGTTGAAATGCCTTTTTTAGTTTGCCTCTATTCGCTTATCAATTTTTCTGAAATAATTCTCAATCATTTTTAAAAGTGTTTGGCAATTTAAAATTATTTTCTAATAATGAAATAATTTTTAATTCACTATATATGAAATAACGTTAACTATATAAAATAATGTTAACTATATGAAATAACGTTAACTATATGAAATAACTTTTAATATTTTGTTAAGAAATCAGTTTAAGATTTTTTCAGTTAAGATATCAATTTTCTTTTAATAATTTCATACGAGTCTTTGAAATTTTTTAATAAATTTAAAAATACTTTGAAAGATGTTCTTATGATTTCCTTCTTAATAAGTAATCTATACCCTGATGCATTTTATAAAGTAAGATTTATGTTTAAAAAGCTTAAACTAGATTTTCAAGTTTATATTTGAAACTCATTAAAATTTTACCTTCTACTTGTAAAATCTTATATATTTCATTTCTGATTCTGTCAGCTGTTTTTTCTTTTACCATATAGTTTACGAAAAGAAGTCATAAAATTGTTGAGTATCGGAATATATTTTAGTCATGTACGACCCAATAACTTGGATTTTATCGCATTTTAAATATAATGGATATTTGAGTTTATCGTATAAGGTCGCAAATAAATTTTGTATAGGAATGACACCATTACTTCACGAGAATCTTGCATTTCTCGAAAGCTACTTTAAAGTAAATAAAGCTTCAAAAATACCACGTCAAGAAATCTTTGTATTTCAGTTTTTACATATATGTTTAGTATTCATTTTAATTTTTTATATTTTTCGCATAATTGTGTTTTTTTTCATTATGGTCGCAAATATTAATACGAGTATATTAATATGAATAATAATCTGATAATGCTGATTAACTTTATTAATTAAATAATTATTTTAATATTCTGCGAGAACTTTTCGTGCAATATTTTATCGCTTTTATTTGCTTTCTTTTTATATTCTTTTTGTATTTGCTTTTTGTATTTGCTTTTTGCATTTGCTTTTTGCATTTGCTTTTTGTATTGACTTTTTATGTTTACATATATATTTCATTACTGTATATAGTTTTTTTCACTCCATTTGCCAATATTTTTAGTCATTACAAATTGCTTTAACCCGAAATTGCAAATTTTATTTTATTGGAATGACTAGTTTGCATATTTTCTTTCCAGTCGACAGTATATGCTCGACAGTTTTGTTGCATCGAATTTCCATATAACGATTGAAAACTCTACACGACGGAAAGTTTATTTGACTTAATTTTTTGTATAAACTGAATAAAATACATAGATTTAGAAAAATATTTGACAAATATACACGAAGTTTTATAAATTTTGTTATTTAAAGTCACAGTAGACATTGAAAAAATGTTGCTGATAGAGATCAATCTTATATTTTGTTTCAATTTTGAAAGACAGTGATCAATTTTATTTGATCCACGCTAATAATTTAAACAAATTAACTTTTTTATATAAGGAAGCAAGACAGAAATTAATTATAATAATAATTTAACAAACGTGAAATGGTCAACAAAGTAAAAAAAGGCTTCCCTATGAGGAAGCAAAAAAACTATGAACCCTTTTTTTCTAATTCATTTTTTTTTATTAAGGAAATTATCCACTATATATATATCTCAAACTTTCATAAAAGCGCTCGGCAAATTTTGCGGAATAACTGCATTTTTTTATTTCTTTATTTTGATGCTCGATATTCTTAGTGTTGGTTAGAATAGTTGGTCCTTGAAGTGAAAGCTGAAATCTCAGCTGGGAATAATAGATCTCGTTATCTCACAGCACTTTCTTACTGAAGTAATTATTTCGCCCTTACAAACTAATTTTCAACTTTTAAAAACTAGACGTCTTCTTAACGTGGCTTCACGTTATGTCTACGAAAAGAAATACTTGACTCTGCAGGAAATTCTTTTTCATTCTTTTAATTAACAGTGCAAAATGTGGACACAAAGAGATTCTCGAGCTTATTATCCGTCTACAACACACCGTAGGCAAGTTAATAACGATAATTCGCAATCTTGACTTGTTAAGTACACGGAAAAATACTAATAATAAAATCGACGTTAAAATAACTTTTACTACAATTTCGCTTTTATCTCATTGTTTGTTTTTTTCCAATTTGCAGCTTTCTTTATAATTATTCTTTATAATATAACAGTTCATTATATGCCCTTTCACACTGGTAAAAACATCTTGTTTTCAACCCTCTTTAAAAGGTAATTTTTGCCTTGAAAAATTCATTTTTTAATTATACTCGGAGAAGAAATTGAATCAAGAAATACCTTTCTTTCGCGCGTTTATTTATTTTAGAGAGAAATTCATTTTATTAAAGTTTATTTATTTTATTAAGCTTTTTATTGCAATGAAAATTTCGCTTTAGTATATAATAAACGAAATGAAATATGAATCAAAGAATTTTTTCCTTTAACAATATAAAAATTCCTTTAGCAAAATTCCTTTAGCAATATAAAAATATCTGCTAATTAAACAAATTTTCATAAAGAAACGAAATCTTTAATCAAGGAAATTATCTTTTGAGTAAAAAATTGTGAACTAAAAAATGTTAATTTTAATTTTTTTATTCACAAGCTTGCGACTTTATTTTTATTGCACTTTGTTTCCGCATTGTTTAGCATTTACCGAGTTTCGTAAAATTTTCGTTGTTATACGTTTTTTCGATTTTGCATTTTTTAAAAGGAGTATTTTTAAAAATGAGCAGTTTCTAAAATTAGCATTTTTCCAAATTAGCATTTTTCGATTTTGCAATTTGTCTGTCTTGGCATTTTTGAGAAAGGTGTATCGATTTATTCTAGTAACCCCTCCTTTATTAACCTATTTGGCGAGAAGACAGGGAGCTTATGGCTTTAGAATTCACAAAGTGTCTGACTTGATCGAAAATATGTTTTGATAAAGGCTTTATCGGGAATAATTCTTTACATATTAGATAGAGTACTTACTATGCGAACTACTTTCACGAATAAAAGTATTTTCACCTCTATTTTTCAATTCCCATGCTAAACAATAAAAAAATAGATTTTGCTCTGATGTTTAAAACATTTAAAAATCAAATAATTTTGCGATAAAATACATTTTATTTTCTGTAATACTTCCCCTGTGGAACTATAAAGAAAGATAAGTTCGTGATGTCAACAGTAGATTTTTTTACGACTCGCAAGTAATCCACTTTAAGATCTGAAGCCGTAACACGGAAAAAGATTGTACAAATGTAAACATTTTTATGTGCCCTCAAGTGACTTTTGAGCATACTATGGTAAAACTTTGTAATAGAAAATGAATAAAAAATCTTCCTCATGAGATATGATCTGTTTTTAAAATGTTTTTTTATTGTATTTGTTTTATATTTCTTTTTGTTTCAATCGTTTTTTGCCATTTTTTAACATTTTTCTTTTTAAAGTTTTTTTTGTTTCATTCATTTTCAAAGTTTCAATTCATTTTCAAAGTTTCAATTTATTTTCAAAGTTTCAATTTAGTTTTTAAGTTTCAATTTAGTTTTAAAAATTTCAATTTAGTTTGGAAGTTTCAATTTATTTTCAGAGTTTCATTTTATTTTCAAAGTTACAATTTGTACTTGTAAATTTTAAATCTATTATTTTGAAAGATTCTCATTATTTGTCAATTTTCCATTTGTTTTGAAAAGAAGTTTTAACAATTGGATTTTAAATGTTTGTTTTATTCATTTTTAAAGTTTCAAATTAACTTGAAAATTAAATTGATTGAAGGATTCTATATATTTTTCTAGTTTTCATTTGTCTTCAAAGTTTCAATTTATTTTTCAAGTTTCTATATTTGTTTTTAAAAGAAGTTTTAGCAATTTTGTAACATTTTTCGTTTTAAACTTTTTGTTTATTTCATTCTTTTTTAAACTTTACATTCATTTTGAAAGATTCTATTTATTTTGAAAGATTCTATTTATTTTGCAAGTTCCCATTTGTTTTTAAATTTTCAATGTATTTTCAAAGTTTCAATGTCTTTTCAAAGTTTCAATGTCTTTTGAAAATTTCAATGTATTTTCCAAGTTTCAATGTATTTTGAAGATTCTATTTATTTTTCAAGTTTCCATTTGTTTTCAAAAGAAGTTTGTTGAGCGGCATTCATATTAGTATCAATTTTTTAAACTAAAGTATCTATTTAGCGTAAGTGCCCATTTTTTGACAGAGATGAAAAAAGTTTCTTCGACCCAAGTAACAACTTTAAATTTGTGCTTTGTTTATAAGTAATAGTATTGGACATTTAGAAAGAAAGTTTGTCGGTTATTGTAAACTTGACGCCCTTTAGAAGCAACTTGCATTAAAAATTCGTTTATTCCATGACCCAGGGGAGATGCCGTTAAACATTGGAGAGACTTTTGCAAATTTCCGCGCCGGCATTTGCCCGATAATCCGAGAATGAGTGGCTCATGAATTTTTAATTCGCGCTCAGCAAGGCCTGAAGGGTGCACACAGGGGGAGATGAGTGTGGCGAGTCAATTGTTATCGCTCTCATGCCCTCTACAAAATTTGTACTGCTGATCGTGCCATGAGATGCGTCTATTTTAACAGGGACACGATAATAGTGTAAAATGGAACGACAGTTGACAGCCTCATTTTCAATATTGAGTCATTAATTCGTCAATTTAAATGGAATTTCAATTTAATTATTGTTTTCTCGAGCATTATGGAGTGACAATCTTGTCACGAGGGACCTACAAACAAACTGCTGATTTATAGATATATTTTCTCTTGTTTAACAAATGCTGGTCTTATTTTAATCCTTTTCTTTTTGTAAGGAAAATTTTTATCAGTCGAGTGATCTTTATTTAAATTTAACAACGTCCATTAAGGGCGCAAATAATTTATTCTGTATGCGTAGGCATGAGAAAGCAAATAAAATTAGTTTCACTTTTGCACGAATGAAAAGAAAGTTTTTCTAGATTGTGTCGTTTTTCAAAAAGACTCGAGTCATCTTCCTCTCGATTAGGACTTACTCATCCAGAAGAGTACCTGATTTTGTTGGCACTCTTTATTTTTGTAAACTTTTAATGGTATTTTATAAAAAAGCAATGAAGTGATAAATTCCACATGATTGAAAGCAAGGAATGCAATTTTAGAAACTATTATATTGTGTGCTTTAATTATTAAAATAAATTGAATTTGAAATATGTGCGTGTCTACAAAAAAGCGCAATTTTTAACCAAATATCAAAATCAAAGAGAATTAAAAAAAATTTATTTCTTTTTCATTCGGAAAATTCCATTCGTGACTGGATGGTTTTCATTTATCAAATTTTATTATGTTCAGTGATTTCTGCTCGTTTGAAAACGGGCTTTCTTTTTAATTAATTTAAAACATACGTGCTTGATGTGTGAAATATTTAGATATGTAGCGAACGATTTTAAATATTGGAAGTATTCTCTTTTTGAAACGTATATTTTCAATAGTTAATTTAAATTTTGAATCAATATTGCAAATATCTGCAATAGTTAATTGTTTGCGGTTCTCATTACAATTGTGTAATTAATTTATTAATGTAATTTTAATATATTAATATAGATATGCATATACATATCTATTATGAAATGTATATTGAATCTATTAATGTAAATAATTGAGGTATTAATGTAATTGATATAATGCAATTCCAGTGAATATAGTTTCAAATACGCACTTGAAATGACATTTTGTAACAACGGATAGCAAGGAACACAAAGCTTTATCGGTGCTTTGATTTATAAAAATACATATTTAAGAGAATCTATAAAAATACATGTTTAAGAGAATTTATAAAAAATGAATAAAAGGAGTATTTGCATTTTCTTTGGGAAAAAGCTTCTTGAATGTGCAACTGTGTGTGTAATTCACAACTTGCTGTAAATATTATTGTGGTCAATTTCTCACCATTGTGAAGGGACCTATACATACAGAATTGAGTAAAATCCAATGAATTCACCTGCTCATTGATTCCAGTGAGCATCCCCAAGGGCTGCTTCGAGAGGGTAAAGTGGTTTGTGAGGGATGAGATAGGAGTTAGCACTCCACATTTTAGTCTGCGTGTTGTGCATCATAAATACATACAAATACTTTGTACTCCCTTATGAATCTACAGAAAAAACGAAAATTCCAATTTATCATTCCAAAGAAACACTTTTCAAATATTTAAATCTCTGCAGCTTCTCGATTTTTGAAATATTTGCAACTTCTGGAATTTTGAAATCTTTTAGTTTCCGCAACTTTTTGGTTTTCTTTTTATGTGTTATTTTAGCTATTTCGTAACTTCTAGATTTTTGAAATATTTTAGTTTCCGTAACTTTTGGATTTTTGAAATATTTTATTTTCCGTAACTTTTGGATTTTTGAAATATTTTAGTTTCCCTAACTTCTGGGTTTTTGAAATAATTTAGTTTCCCTAACTGCTGAATCTTTGAAATATTAAGTTACTAAAACTTCTGGATCGACAAGAATTTTTGAAAACTAGAAAATTGTGAAAAGTAGAAAGAAAATAGTGAATGGAAACTGGTGTTTGAAAATTTTGAAAATCTCTTTAAATTTTGAGAATCTCTTTAAATTTTGGAGTAGAACAAATTTATGAAAAATTGGCCCAACCAGCAATATTCTGAAGCATTGTTTTTTGATAAAAAATATTTGTTTTTCAAATGTGAAATGATTTTGAGGTTGTTTATATTTGGAACGATTTCAGCTCTTGGTATTGAAGTCTAGAGATTCTGGAGAATTTCCAACCTCGATATTCCAAAAAACAAGATTCTATTACCTATACTTGAATGTATTTTTTACTCGCCTTATTTACATATTATTCCCCTAAGGCAAATCAAGTTTCTTTTCAACAAAAATCTTCTTGAGAAATTCAGTCCCTAATGTAAAATAACCTCTTACAGTTTATGTATATTGAATATATAATATTAACCACATCTCTTCATTGTGCCTCTTTAAAAACAAATATACATTTAGAAGCTTTCGGTTCTTTCAATCTGCATTAGTGAAAAACGTACATTAATTTCAATTAGCAAAGTTTGTACTAATTTTTAGCCACTTTTGACTTCAACTTTAGTTCATAACTTGAACTTTAGTTCAAAGAATTTATTTAGTTTCTTTTAGTAGAATTTACTAGCTTTTTTTGACTATAGAATACTTTTTAAAAATGCTATATTTTTTTACTATAGAACTTTAGTACACAAAAGATACTTTTGACTAAAATGTTAGTTAAATGTTAGTTACATGTTAGTTACATGTTAGTTACACTTTTTTCTATCATTTTAAATGTTTTACTAAAAATATTGTCAAAAATAGCTAAATTCCGTTTAAAAGGTTATGATTATTTTTTTTCTTTTCTTTAAAACCGAATATTAGAATAGAAAAATCCACTAATTCGTATTCGTAAAAAGAATTTCTAACTTTTAGTACAGCTTTTGCTGATTCAGGTTTAAAGGAAGAAAAAATGTTCATAATTTTGCGTTAATATCAATTTTGTATTACACTTGGCGCATTAAAACAAAAGTTGGCTTTAAAAGTTACGCTGTTAGCTAAATTTTAAACAAAGTAATAAAAGCTTTCCTCGATTTTTCCCTGAGAGTTATATTATTTTACGAGCACGCGACCCTAGTCGTGGGGGTTAAAATTTATTTCTAGTTTATCGTTGATCTGATAAGAAGAGGTCGAAAAATCCAAATTACGAGAGAAACGCGGGAGAGCAAATTTTGCAAATGAGCTTTTCATTTACGCAAACACGAGATAATGAAAAGTTGGAGCATGATAAATAGCCTGGCCCATTTGCTTCAAGTGATAGCTACGTGTAAGTGTGTGTGGCACACCTAGGGTTTTATTGGTTAGGCGTTATAGGAGATACGAGAGCCCTGTCTTTTTTATTCCACTTGTACTTTTTTTCTTTTTTTGCCTCCTGCGCGCCATTCGGAAAATAAGCAAACGAGACTCCAATGGAAATTCAATAATAATTGTATCCCGTTTTTCCTCTGAGTTAGAGAAAAGTCGACTGCAATTTCATCCATAACTTTGGCAGAGTATTACGCCACTGAGAGAGACTGTCTTCATAATTTTCTCGGATATTGGACGAGGCGCCTCACGATTAAATCATTTCTCTCATAGAGAGTGATAGGCAATTTTCTCCTCTTAATAACACTTGGACCCCATACAAGAGCCGATTTTCTAGATTCTTCCGTTCAACATTATAATCAAAGTCTCTTATATTTCCTGGTCAGTGATTCTGCAATTTGCCAACTCGAGTATGTCATTATGTATTTCAGTTTCACAATCAGAGCAATTATGTATCTCTGAATCGAGAAATTTGTCTTTATTTGGATTAAAGAACACTTTATTTCTTTCAGAGTTTTTTAAGTAAAAACTCTTCTGATGAAATTGTCATAAAATTTTATGGTAAATGTCATTCTTTTGGTATAAATGTCATTCTCTTGGTAAATGTCATTCTTTTGGTAAATGTCATTTTTTTGGTAAATGTTGTTGTTATAAATGTTGTTATAAAGTTTACTTTTATAGTAAATATCAACACTGTGTTGAAATATGAATTTTATGTAAATAATATAGAACTTGCCGGTTAATTACTTAATACTTGGCACATATTACATAATTTAATTTGTATACATATATGCATATAGCTTTTTATTAAAACTTGTACATATCCCACAGTGAGAATTTAAATCTCCCCTGCTTAAAACTTGATGATTTAGTTAGCTGCACTTTTAATGAAGTTAGAAACTTTGACCGGACCGACCACCAAATTAATCAAGCTTGCTGGGTTATAAAAACAACTTTTAAATCTTTATACTTGAAGCCGCTTTTGTTTCTCGCGAGCTTTTAATTATTTTAATGGACGAGAACAGTTATTTTTAATTAGAACGTCGTTTAATTTTCAATTGATAAATTTCAACTTTTTACGTAATTAAATAAATTGATCATTTTCCCTCATACACATTATAATCTACTTGTATTTTTATATCCTTTTTCTATTTTTCTAAAGTCTTAAATGCTTAATTTTCTTAATTTTCTTAATTTGCCAATTAGCCACTTTTTACATCATTTTTAATATCGAACATTTTCCTAATTTTCCCACGACCTACTTTTTACACTACTTTTAATATTGAAATTTTCTTTTTCGACTTGAAATGAGTTTAATCAATAATGAGATAATTTTGAAATTTTGTTTTCAGATAAGTCACGCGAATCAAGAGTTAATGAATTGATGAAGAGGCTTTTAATCGTCCGGGAAATATTTGCAAAAATAAATATTGATTGGAGCAGGCACCGAGGGAAAATAAGGTAATTAATATTGAATTGATATTGTAGAAAATTTATGACAAAATTAACACTAAAATAGAGCAATAGCGAGGTGCTCGCGTTGGTGGCAACACTGTTATTTGTCGCGTTGTTGATACTGAAGCGCTACCGTTGCCACTGCAGCAGTATCCTGTATATGCTGGCACAGTAAATTAATTGCTCGTTCGATACTTTGTCAGGATTTTACCAAGCTCCTGTCTACCTTTAACGCATCTTGGTGACCAAGGTCTACTTTTATTTTTTTCATTTAAAGCACAAGAAATGCGTTCTCGTCAACGTACTATTATTCCTTTTTTCCAAACAGAAAAAAGTTTTCTTTTAAATCCAAATTGAATAAAATTTTGAATCGAATAAAAAATCCAATAATAAATTCAATAGTAAATTCAATCAAATGGAACATAAAGCAAAAATTTTTCATAAAGCTATACATTGGCTTGAAGCTTTGACAATTTGAAAAACGAATAATAAAATTAACGAAACTAACTTTTTATTGAACAAAAACTATTTTGAAACTGAATTAGTTTTTTGTAGTTAAACCTGGAAAGCAATTTTAAAATTACAATTGAATTATTTTATAATTACAATTGAATTACTTTATAATTACAATTGAATTACTTTATAATTGTTGATAATTTGATTTGAATGTACATTGTCAAGTTTAAACTTCATTTCCATAATTATAGAAATGTAAAATTCGACTCATTTGCTGAAACATGGAGCTTCTGGTATTAATTCTTTTAATTTTTAACATGAACATAGTAATATGCATTGTTATGAAATTTTAGAAACGTATAATAAAAAATAAATTGAGAAAGTTCTTAATGATTTTTGTTCAAATTTGCTAATCTTAGTAATATGGAATTGCAATCGTTGTATAAATTTTAGAAAAGTTTACTGTGAAATTAATTTGCTGGTTTAGTATTCTGAAATGCATTTACACGGAGTCAATTGCGTTTAGAATACAAGTGGATTTTAATAAATAAAGTGACATTATCTGCGGTGAGTGACTTTAAAGCACTTACCGCTTATTCCTGCCTAATTCACAAGATTCATCTGAAATATATGAGGGTATCTTTCAAAGCACGAGGAAACTGTATAAGTAACTTCATAAGCAACTTTTAATAGTTATTATATAACTTTTAACGAGTTGAAATGTAATATTGCCTTTATTAAAATGACATTATCTTGCTCGTCTTAACAACAAAAATAAACCGCTAACAAGTTAACTTTTTTACATTCATAGTTTATATATAGGAAGTTTTATAAAACTTGTTTCACGAAGAAAGAAAAATCAAACATTTACGTCTTTTCGTAAAACGTCTGAAAATTTTCGTTTATTTATTTTGTTTATTTTAATAGAAACTCCAGATTCTATTTTCCTAGAGGGTGCTATATGTTTTTTGTTGAACTCGAATCAACAATCTTCTGAGTTTATTTAAATATCCAATAAAGAGGCTTTTTTTATGGTTTTGACATTTTTATAGTACTTTGAGAATGAATGGAAATTGAAAATCTCTTAAAATCAATGCATTTTTGACTTCGAGGGGAAGCATTTTCAAAACATCAAATTCTTTAAATCTGAATTAGTTATTTTCTTAAAATCAATGCATTTTTTATTTCGAGGGGAAGCATTTTCAAAACATCAAATTCTTTAAATCTGAATTAGTTATTTTCTTAAAATCAAGTCATTTTTTACTTCGAGGGGAAGCATTTTCAAAGTATCAAACTCTTTAAATTTAAATTAGTTATTTTCTGCTAATGAATTAGAGAAAAATTGGTTATTATATTGAAATATGAAATGTCCATTAATTTTTTGAATAGAAAAAATACCAGGTTTATTATAATAATTAGTAGTTTTCATTAAAAAATTAGGGGATTCTTTATTATTTAATAGTAACTCATTTTTCTCTAATTCATTAGTACAGAAAACCACTCTTACAGAAAAACAAAAAAATATTCTTTTTCAAAGCATCATCTGTTAAATTTCAAGATAAATTGGAATTCTACCATATGCCTTTAAAAATTCAAGTTCATCTTCAAATTTAACATTTTGTTTTTCCTGTGCTCTAAATCTGAATTAGTAACTTTTGACTAATCGTTTATTAAATGAATTAATAACCGTTTTGACTAATTTTTACGAAGTAATTACTAAAAAATAAAGAAAAAACAGAATTTCATTTACGAAGAAGCAATAGTAGAAAACCATAGTAGAAAACTACAAATTCTTTTTGTAAAGTTCACCAATATAATTAGTATAGCGTTACTAAATGAATTTGTAGTTTGCTACCGCAATTTTTTGGTCATTGTTACATTTTTAGTAATTATTGACTATAAAAATTAGTCAAAACAGATACTAATTCATTCAAAAAACGATTGAATGCTATTCAATTATTAGATTGATCTAATTCAGATTTAAAGATCATTAATTCAGATTTAGAAAGCACTAGTTCAGATTTAGAAAGCACTAATTCAGATTCAGAGATAGTTCTTGTTATTTATTTCAAAGTTTTGCTTTTTCAACAAATCCACGCTATTAAAAATGAGAATCATCTTTCGAAATCGAAATGCGATTAATTGACATTTCAGTGTCAAAGCTTGCACTTGTTTAACATTTGAAATTGTCGACGACAAAAGGAGCCCAAATTCCATAAAGATTGAATATTCTCTTTTGATAAATCGAGACATCATCGCATAACCTCTATTCCATAAACCATCATACAATCTTCTCGAAGCGACTTGAAAATTTAAAGGTCAGGGACCGAAAACTGAAGTATAGGGACTTCGACAAGCTAAGTTTCCAAGTGAGTGAGGCCAGAGGTAGTGTAAAACGGTTCTGCCAGGCAAATAGGGTGATTATTTAAATATTCGCCGGTACTCTCGTCCCCGGTGAGCGGGAATATTTCACAGACCCGAGCATATTACTGCAGTAACTTACAAGAGACGTGTTCCAGGCCAGATGTTTCTGTGCCACGATCAAGGAGGAAAAGGCCCGAGGGGTTGCGAGTAACTTCGGGATAGCTCGGTATACGGTCGAATGACAAGGGGCTGTGCAGAGAAAACGACCAAGCACTCGAATCGCAAGAACGAGCCTGTACCGATACAAGCTAGTGAGTGGATTGTAGACTGGTTGTTGTACTCAACATTGATGTCAAGGTTTGGGTCGTCTCGAAGCGTGGGAAGCTCGAAATCAATATAGGATAAAATCGTTGTCGACAGTCAGCCTCCACATCTTCCACCTTTTTCATCCCAAAGCTTCTCTCGCTTTTTCTCCACCTTCTCATCTTTCTTACTCCTCTTCTCCATTGGCATTTTTCTCCTTCACGTCGATCAAGAGCTTATCGACACTTATACATACATACATACGTGCACTCGATGGGTTTGAAATTCAAACCAGTATCGATGATTTTTCTTTTTTTTCCCCGTCACTTTAAATAGCCAATCATCACTATTCGCGGGTGTTGAGAAAAACGCTTGTAAGTGACGTTTACGAAAAAATGCGTTAGTTATATTTGCTGGGAAACTCTCATGAGTGCTGAAAGTGACATTTTTTGATTTATGTTTTTGAAACAGTTTTTGAGTACGTTTGAAATAGATTTTTTTTATTTTTAGCGAATGTTTGTTTTCATTTCGATTCGAGTAGGGGCACTATTTTTCTTCGATACGTCCCTGTAAAAGTATACTACTTTCGAGTTGCAGCTAGAACCGTACTATATCTTCATTTTTTTCAACCTAATGTACATATTTTTATTGCTTAGATTTTTTAAGAATTTTTAATTGTGACGTAATATTGTAAACATTGACATTGACGTACTTAAGAAACATGTATGCAGTAGATTTTATTTAAAATACCAGTTAATTAATATTTATTTTTTAAAATATAGAGCATTGAAAGTTGCAAATAAGGTTAGTCGAAAAAATTCTGATAGGACGATTTTAGTAGCTATCTCCAAATAGTATACTTTTATACGGAAGTATCGTTTTGAAATGTATAAAAAGCAGTTGTATTTTTTATTTTCAAATTAGTACATAATTTTATTACGAAAAATATTATAGTGTTGCAAAAAGCGGTGTCTTAAAAGAGGTACAAAAATAGAGACTAAATGGTAAAAATGTTTTAAATTAAGGCCCGTTTCTTATATATATTCATCAAAATTTGATAAATAAGAAACAAATGTAGAAACGTGTATAAAACACATTTAACGTGTCTTAATTTATTTATTTTTGTTCAATATATGGCATATCATGCATAGTCTGTGCTTAAACAGAAATTGATAAAATAATATGATAAATAATTGAAAATTATTAATTAAAAATATACTCTTGATAATTAGAGAGAAGAGTTACTCATCAAACAGGATTTTTCATCAGGCAGGATTAAAAATAAAGGGAAAAAATCGAAAATTATGTATTGAAGAAACAAATAGACTAACGAATTTAAAAAAACATTTGCTTTAAATATTGTTGGCGTAAAATTGCAGGATTGAATTTCATTACTTGCGTGCTATTTCGATTTTATGCTCACACGTTTGAAAAAAATAAGTTATTTTATTTGCAAGTCCAATTCCCAATACTCATAACTTTATTATGTTTTTTATTCTGATATTTGCTTTGAGAAAAAAGTTTCACTAAATAAAATAAAATACTGTGTATCGATGTACAAATATTTTTTATTTCAGCAAATATTGCTGCTTTACAAATAATGTTACTTTATAAATGTTTTTTACATAAGTCACAATTTTTTATTTTATTTGCAATTTTTTATCTCTAAATACGACTATACAGGTTTTCCTTGTTGAAATTCAGTAATTGACCGCTATTATTATTATTATTATTATTACTATTTTTTTTCGAGGTTTGGGAAAATTATTACTATTATTATTATTATTATTATTATTATTATTATTATTACTATTATTATTATTTATTTCTTTATTTTGAAATTATCATCTTTAGTTAAAATATTAGCGGTCTATTTTACTATATTTTCTATAATATTTTTTGTTGATAATATTTCATAAAGAATTAATCGAGATTGGAATTTATGCAGTAGAGACAGTTTAGTAGTAGAAACAGAGTTACGTCAGACACGGAACTTTGAATCTCCTGTTGAAATTTAAAATTAAAATCAAACACTTAAAGAAGGCATTAATCACACTATTTATATATTATCTTGTATACATTTTGTTGATAATTTAAAAGAAGAAAGTCTAAAACATCGTGTTTGAGTTTTTCGTTCGGAGTTTTCTGTTAACTACGAAAGTCAACAACTCTTCCCGCGATTTCCTTGAGTCTTTTCTAGCCTCGGCAAACGAGAAAAGTCCTTGAAACTTTTGAGCATTTCAAAAATTGAGTTGCTTGAACAAAAAAAATCAACTGCGTATAAAGCCTGAAAGTTAAAAAACTTTTGAAACATTTGATGCAATGTGAAAACTTTTTTTCGCAATAAAGTACATTTTTTGCTCTTCCTTTCCTCAAAATTTACGAAATAAGGTGCAAGAGTTACAAGTTTTGGCAAATTATCTTCACTTGCTTTATTTAAATAATTGATTCGTGGTTCAGAATTGTATATATAATTGTACATTTACGAAGAATAGTAATAACTAATTTAATACTTGAAATTGAATCGTTTTCGAATATGCATCAGCCTGCAGCTACAGTTTCAAATTATAGATGCCTAACGGTGCACGACAGCGTGCTTTGTATCAAGGCATTGGTATTTATCGACTCCGGTAATTACCGGATTCTATTTAGATAAGTACCAGATCCGGTTTCAGTAAACATCGTGTTTTCAGTTCAGTTCGTTGAGGATAATCCACTCGAGAACTCTCCATAGATTAGAAATTTAGATAAATCTTTATTTATTTTGTACAAGTATTTTCAATTTGTATGAGTTCATTAGGAGTAGTTTGTTCTAGTTAGAAATTAATTAACAGTCATCTTAAGATGATTGAACAATTGTACTGAAAACAGTTGTACTTTTTATCCCAAAAGAAACAATTCTATGTCTGTATCAATTTTTATCGTAATTTCAATTTTGATCCTTACATCGACATTTTCCTATAGTGAAATAAATTTACTACAGTTGCTAAAATATATATATTTTGATCCTTACATTGATATTTTCCTATATAGTAAAATAAATTTACTATAGTTGCAATGAATTAAAATTAC
Source organism: Ganaspis sp. Gsp50 (assembly GCA_011057455.1). Classification (NCBI taxonomy): domain Eukaryota; kingdom Metazoa; phylum Arthropoda; class Insecta; order Hymenoptera; family Figitidae; genus Ganaspis; species Ganaspis sp. Gsp50. The sequence continues at coordinate 65,771 of WNHD01000123.1, read as the reverse complement.
AATGAATATATAATTACAAAAATATAAATTACTTATTTTAAAATTAGTGCGGACTTTTCACTAATTCAGTTTTAGAGAATTCTTCCATCTGTACCCATTGTTATTTTAAATTAGTGTTTATCGGTATTTCTGTCCAAAATTGAATTGTAAACAATTAAGGAATGGGATAAAATGAATCCTCTTTTTATTTTACTCGTCTCGGGAATTATTTCACCATTTTCCGGGTCTTTTCGCTATTTTCTCGTGTTTCGGTTTTGTTATCAGTTCCATTTTTGCTTCAATTTTCGGTTATGTTACTTGGGCTCTTTTATAAGTATGAATTTGACAGGATAGTATAGAAATAAGATGCTGGAAAGAGCGTTTTTCCTTATTTAGTTGGTACATGGCCAAGTAAACCCAATTAACTCTACGATAAAAATAGGAATGTATCGATCAAGGTGGAATCTCAAAAAAATTCAATTAACGCTCACAATTGTCGAGTCCTTCAACCCTAACTGTATCAGATTCTGTACACAAGATTCTTTCCGAGTCTACTATTTTTCTTTTCGAAAAATCCCTTCTTCCCCTTTTTACATTTAAATCATCGTCTCGTTTTTCATTCCTTCTTTTATGTTTGTTCCAACGACACGCATGTCTCGGGCAAGACATTAAACATAAAAGAAAGACAGAGAGACAGAGGTGAAAAGGAAAGATACAAAAAAAGAAAGACACATAGAAAAGAAAGATGCAAGAAAGAAAAATACAAAAAAGAAAGACAGATAGAAAATAAAGATGCAAGAAAGAAAAATACAAAAAAGCAAGACAGAAAAGAAAGATGCAAGAAAGAAAGATATATGGAAAAAAGATGCAAAAAAGAAAGATACATGGAAAAGAAAGATACAAAAAAGAAAGACACTAAAAAAGAAAGATAGAAATATTATACTAGAGAGTGTTATTTGAAAGCGAAAGTAGAATTGCGTGCGAAGGGTGCGAAATCAAATGCACCCTTCACATCAGAAATGTACTCGAGCACGCGTTCGTGACAAAATAAAGGGACGAAAAGGGTTAAGCAGAATGGAAAGGTTAATTTGAAAATGAGAGGAAGCTCTTCATGTAATTACAGATTAACTTCTGGTGTTAATTGACGGTTGAACATCGTTAGTCTGGCTCGGATTTTTGAATAATAGGAAACAAATAATATAGCAAAATAATAGGAAAATAATAAGAACTAATTATATATCTATCTACATATTATATATCTATATATATCTATAATACATTAACATTGTATTGTGATAGAAATAGAAATTTCATAGATTATTTACTAAAAAGTGCCTATCTGATAGAAGTTATTTTAATTAGTACTCTGCAAAAACAGATGTCTTGATTTAAGACGTTTATATGGTCATTATTAAGACGTTTATTGGCGTTTTAAAATGTGGACCAATAAAGAAGCCTCTTACGTTATTTCCAATCAGGAATAAGCCTTTTAAATGTCTTAAAATAAGACACCTGTTTTTTGCAGTGTACACTGAAAAAAGTGTATTCTAATTTTAAGGATATATTCTTGGCGCGTATTTAAGAATATTTTCAATGGAATTTATTCTTAAATTTAGAATAAAATATAC
>WNHD01000123.1:0-64132 GCA_011057455.1 Ganaspis sp. Gsp50 | reverse complement strand
ATATTTTATTCTAAATTTAAGAACAAATTGCATTGGAAATATTCTTAAATACGCGCCCAGAATATATCCTTAAAATTAGAATACATTTTTTTCAGTGTAGACGAATTTTCAGATTCAATGGCATAATTAATGTTTTATTATTTTTTACTAATGTTCAATTGACGAGTATTTTTATACACCAACTGAACATTTTGTTTACTCTTTTTTCGAGACTCAAAAAGAACATTAATTTAATGTTGTAATTTTGTAGGAATTAATTAATAGGATTGTAATTGTAATTAATAGGATGTAAAACATGCTATTAATCAATAGGATATTTTATCTGCCAATTGTATAAATCAATCATTTTGGCAATTATGAGTTATTTCCCTTTAATTTGACGTCTTTTGAAAGATATTACGAGCATAAATCTTAATGAGTTTTTGAACAATTGGAACAATCTGCATGAACTTGAGATCGCTGATAGGTCTCTTGCTTTTCGAAGCTGCACCTTCGTAATATTCAACGTGAGTTCACTAAGTGGATCATGATATCTGTGAATAGCGCGAATTAATCGCAAATCTCCGAGTTCTAGACCGCTGCGAATGACAGGAAGAAATAACGACGTTTATTACGCTTCTCTATTCCGGCATTCGAGTGTAACGCAATAGTTGGCAGAGACATTAATTGAATGAAGGGAGCTGTCATTTTTCTCTACTTGGAAACAAACCCTTAATGAACTCGTCCCAAACGTAATCAATTCAACCACGTGTTCACTCATTATCCCTTGAAAAATCCGAACAACGTGTATCAATTCATCAAATCTTCCAAACATTTCTTGCTCTCTACACTCTAAATCTGAATCAGTGAAATTTTCACTGATTCAGATTTAGAGTGTATGTTTTAATTCTACTTGTAGTGCGAAATACAATCTTTCGTGAGTAACAATATGTAAGTTTTTATTTTGTTTGGCAGAATTATCATTATGTTGTCTTTGAATTTCGTTAAATTTTACTTTCTAATTATCAATCTGCCATTTTCAATCATTCGCTACTTTGAATCATCCGTCATTACTAATCATTGGCCACTTTTAATCATCCGCCAGTACTAATCATTGGCCACTTTCAATCATCTGTCGTTTCTAATCATCAGGCGTTTCCATTAACTTCTAATCATCAGCCATTTTTAATCAACAGGCGCTCTTTAATTATCACTTACTTTTCAATTATTCCTTACTTTTTAACCACAGAAATAACAAAATGTTATTTTTCAATGTGTCGCCTGTTAAATTCCAAGATAAATTGAAATTCTACAGGCATATGGCTGTAAAAATCCAAGTTCATCTTGAAATTTAACAATTTGTTTTTCTTGTCATTATCACTTACTTTTTAATTATCATTTTTCAATTATCATTTTCTAATTATCATTTTTTAATTATCATTATTTAATTATCATTCTTTGATTATCAATTTTTAATTATCAGTCACTCTCCAATTGTCAATCAGTCACTTTCTGATTATCAATCCGTCACTGTTTAAATTTCAAGTCTGAAATGGCCCGTATCATTTTTTTAAGCCAATAATCGTTTGATTGTGAAATTCGTTAATGTAGATGATTAATTAACTTCATAATGCAGAATTTCAGAGAGTTCATGAGTATGGCTTATTATCAGAGGATATTAAAGCTTGAATTAAATCTGAAATATCTTTCCAGATCTTTTCAGCTGGTTAGAATTTCCTCAAAACGAAAATTAATTACTTCCCCATAGATGAGTGACTTCAGATTCTGCTTTCGTAATTAATTTCATAATTAATTGAAGAATGTGGAGTGAGAGTGGTTTGCTGTTCGTTCGTACATTATTCGAAAAGGAATTTATTCCGGCTATAATTGAAAATCGAATACTTTATAAAGGGAATACTTTTAAATGTTTTATCCTCTTTTAAAACCAGAAACTTAATCGAGCCAATAAAATAAGCAGTGAAAAATTCAAGGGGATTTAAAAACAAAAGCCGTAAACATTAGTTCATTAAAAATGAGGCACTTTCGAATTCAAACGAATGTAATTATGATTTTTGTTCGTATGATTACCTGGTTTTTTTTCTTGTCTGGTTTTTTTTTTATAGAAAAGCTTCTTTTACGGAAAGAGTTCTTTTATTGTGGAAAAGATGTGTTTTGTTTTTTTATGCAAAGAGTTTTTTATACAGAAAAGAGTTTTATTAAGAAAAGAGTTTTTTTTACAGAAAAGAGTTTTTTATACAGAAAAGAGTTTCTTATACAGAAAAGAGTTTTATTAAGAAAAGAGTTTTTTTTACAGAAAAGAGTTTTTTATACAGAAAAAAGTTTTTTATACAGAAAAGAGTTTTATTAAGAAAAGAGTCTTTTTACAGAAATTATTTCTTTTTAGAAAGCAGTTAAGACGACTATATCTAAAACAGACAATTGATTATCCATAAAAAGGTAATTGATTATAAAAAGTAACAATTGCATTCCAAAAATCATCCAATTACTAAAAACTAAAAACGGCAATTGTTTTCCTACACTGAGAAAAATGAGTTTGCTGTTATATGGATAGCTAACTTTTAGCTACTACAGCTAATATTTAGCTGTTACAGCTAAACATGTTAGCTGTGTAGCTAAAAAAGTTTGCTATCCATATAATAGCAAACCCATTTAGCTGGAATAGCTAAGAGTTAGCTAAAACAGCTAACTTTTTTTCTCCGTGTACAAAAGATAATCATCTTCAACTCCTTAAAAATCCTGTTTTGATAAATGAAAGAAACAAAGTTAAATGAAAATGAAGTGAGAAATGCCAGTTTGGTATTTAAATGACAAAGCAAAGGTGATAAATATTGAGCATAAATTGAAGCTTAGGGTCTGTGATAAATAGATTGGATATAAATTGAAGCTTAGGGGTTATAGCAAGAATTTGACATAAATTGAAGCTTAGGGGTTATAATAAGTTAATACGTGGACTTGAGGCAAAGTGACTGAGTAGTTTAGTTCAAGGTCATGAAAAATATTCGATGACCCATCGTGAACTGCGTATGGAAGCAATAAAGGGGGAGTCGAAACTTTGCCCTCTTGTCTAGGCCAATGTCGAGACTCAAAATGACGAGGGATGAGCTCGTTGCATATAAATCGTTCTGAATATCTAGGAAGGGATGCTCCTCTTAATGGAACGTCGGAGATCGTGTTTGCTCAAGTATTTTATGATCGTGGGCACTAGTAACGTTCACTTCTCTATATTCTCGAGTAGCGCGAATAAAAAAAGACACTTTAAGTCTTTAAATCTATTTTCAACATTCATCTATAACATCGATTTTACGATTTTCCCAAAGTCTCTTCTATTCTCTCCAACAATTGCAATTAATTATCGAGAACATTCATTAACGTCCGCCAAAATTGTCCATTTTGTCTGCAATTAAAATTGTAATTTAAATACTACTAATGCTAATTTAATAATAATTTTAATACTTTTACTTTAAAGGCTATATAAGTTTTTGAATTTTTTAAAAAGAATGTATTATAAAAGAATTTAGTTTTTATTGGTTTTTGTTCACATTTATAAAGTTTATAAATTTTCCTTTTAAAACCACTAATGATGAAGACAAGTTAGTTTCATGTTATAGGGAATTTTTTTTTGAAAAATTGTTTCCTTGTAACGATTTTAACAATTTTTTCTCTCCAGAGAAAACTCTGTAGTTATATAAAGGGGTCGGTTTGAAATAAAAAGTCTCTTGTTTAAAAAATTAAGGTGCACCTTCATTTTTTATGATTTTATTTATTTTACTTTTTTTTCATATTACGATTCATGAATCGTAATTTAATAAATAAACATGAAATGATAATTAAATGAATAATTATTAAATGAATGATGATTGAATGAATGATAATATGAAATGATACTTCTGATTGGAAATAAAATATTTATAGGATGAGGTTGTATGAAGGACTGTAATATTTATTGGCCTTAATGTAGAGGAAAAGTAATATCAGAAAAAGGTTGAAGATTAAAGAGAGAGAAAGAGAGAGAGAGAGAAAGAAAGAGAAAGAAAGAGAGAGAAAGAGAAAGAGAGAAAAAGAGAGAGAAAGAGAGAGAAACACATTGAAAGAAGGAGATAGATAGAGATAAAGAGAGGGACAGTGAGAGAGAGAAAAAGAGAGAAAGATGTTTATGTTCATGGCTTGCTGCGTGAACCCAAGATGTACCTCAATGTACCTTCTGCTGGGATGTGTTTTGGCTTATTAAGCTTGAACGTTAACTTAACGGCAATACGACCATTTCAGCGTCGCAAGCTTCGTTTCGCTTTAATAGTATTAGACGTGGGAAGAGTACTGTCACTATTAAACTTCCCTTTTCTCTCTTGAATCCAATGTCTTGCTGTGTGGATCTTAACGCTTCTCCTCGATTGTTACTGCACTACCTTTCAAACTACCTAGGTAGAGAATTAAATTAGGCAAAAGTAAATACTTGATATATTTACATACAAGTTAAGCTTACTTAACATCTTACACACTAATTGTTTTCTATTCCTTTTCAAATAAAGTTGCCAAGCTTTTCAGCAAGCTTGTACAAACAAGTACTTTAAACATCTTTACAACTCAAATTTACAAAGATAGTAATGAATAATAATAAGAGATAATAATGATAATGATAAATAAAATTTAGAAGCAAAGATCCGAATACATATTACATTTTTTTTATTACTATATCACTGCAAAAATTGATATCTTGAATTAAGACATCAAGTCTCTTACCTTAAGACATTTAGCGTTTAAAAAGCAAAATAAGACACTTTTTGGCATCTTAAAACGCTAAATGTCTTACGGTAAGACACTTGATATCTTAGTTTAAGACACCAGTTTTTGCAGTGTATAACAGTTTTTACTGCTGCGTAAAAAAAATTTTGTACAGCAGCAGTCACAAACTAAAACACAATTTTGTTTTGTTTTTGATCTGTTTGATTTTGAATTCAATATTTTATATAATTCGTAAACAAATTTTCAACTGAAGTACTTTTTTGCATTCATTTTCCGTTAATTAAGAATCTTTCATGGATTCATTGTCGTGAATGAAACTGTTCATTAATATCCATGATTGCATTAATTGAGTATCAGATACGTAATCGAATCTCTGTTGGATTTCAGTTTAAAAATAAAAAATAGCTGGTTTTTCTAAAATTATCAATATATCAAAAAATATGTTTCGGGATTATTCTATTCTCTGCCAGAAAAGTTTCTAGTTAATTTTTAAATTCGATTTTTTTTCATTTTGCAATCGTTACAAACTACAGTTTCATATTTCTCGACTTTTTCATAAAGGTTTTTTTAGGTCAGCAGATGCATTGTTATTTGAAAAATGCGATTGAAATGGAAATAGAGTTGTTACTTGTTATGGTCATGCAATTTTTAGTTAATATTAGTAACTTAATATTCACAACTGGTAGTTTGTCTTGAAAATCTATATTGTACTTGAAAGGATTAAAGGTTTAATATTTCGATTCAAGCTTTTGCAACTTTTGATTTATATTTTCAAAGATTTGTGAATTTGGTTTTTTCTTTTTCTGCATTAATTTATCATTTTTAATTTCGTTACTTCCTATATTTTAATTTCGTTTATAATTTAATTTCGCAACTCGTTTAATTATCAATTAAACGGCATCTAATTTACAAATGAACCGCATCTAATTTTCAATGAGCCACAACCAATTTCAAATTAAATGGCATCTAATTTTCAATGAAATCGAATCTGATTTTTAGTTTCGATAATATCTATTTTGATTTGAAAAACATCCTACTATAATATTTCAATTCAAATTATAATTCAAACTTCATTCAAGTTCATTGCAATCCTTTTTTTGGATCTGTTTGCACAAATTTCAAATCCATTTCAACATGTAGCTTTTCAAACTCTGTCATTAATTCAAATTTAAATCGACTTGAATTTCTGTCTTTTTTTAACTTTTGTTTAACTCATTATACTTTTTATACAGTGTACACCCAAATGCATGAATGCCTTTCTTCCAAATTATTCTTCTATTAATTATTCCAAATTATTCTTATTTTCAAAAATCCAATGCAAATATGATGCGCATTGGTGACTAAGACACAAAAAATGTCTTAATTTAAGACGTTTTTGACCAAATAAGACACTTTTGTCCCACTTTTAAGACACCATTTTTTGCAGTGTGGGTGTACTCAGTATTCTTTTTTGAACATATCAAAAAGAAGAGTTTTCTATACTTATCAGACATACGTAATTTTTAGGACTGATTGTGAGTTGTACAAAAACAATAGGATATTTTTATTATTGAAATCAGAGATAAAATAAAATAATATAGAAATAAATGGAAAAAATCCTCTCAAATATAGTATCGATTGAAAATGCTTCTAAATCTACATGAACGTTTAATTTATTTTGAGAGGATATTGTCCTTTAAAGGGAGAGTAATTTGTTCTTTTTTTTTCACGTAATTTTTCTATCATTCTTATTCAAAAAACTGAATTTTTCATATTTCGATTTATTTAAAAAATACACATTTCATTGATCGTGAGGCACGAGTAAAATAACTTTTTGTTGATGAAGAGAAAACTCCTATTCCATGGATAATCAATGTAACATTACAATTTAATAAAATACGGACACGTGAATCATTTTAATTATGTTATATAGAATTGCTTGCTGGAACGCAAACTCGTTAGTTGTTATTGTAATGTGCATTGTATGGGGGCATCCATATTCACAAAAGGTGGCGCCTTGTTGATGTAGCTTGTTAAAAAAAGTCGTTGATTCGCAGGCCGTTTGTTCCTGTAATCATTTATTTATTTTGTAACTAATCTATTCTCGTTTGCAAGAGCGAATGCGGAAACGAGTGACAGGTGTGTTTACACATTTACATATATTAGCCCATCCGTCTCGGATTCTTGTATGCGGGCTCGCGCACACATATAGTCACAAATACCAGAAAGTTTGCTTGCTGCAGTGCAGCAATCCAGCATAGGATTCTGTTTGGCACAAATGGTTTTCGAAAGTTTCGGCCGCTGGTTTGCCTCGTTTGGTTTTGGTGAGTTGGCTCACCTGCTCACCTGCGAGGTATTGCTGCAATGCTTATGCGTACATTTCTCTCTATGTACACATTCACGTGCACATATGTCTATATTCCTTTTTTGTGCCCTCAGCTTCCTGGCATTGCTCCAGGATTGCCAATACAGAGACACGAGGCTACTGCCCTGGAGTTCGGCAAATACTGGAGTTTGAAAATGGATCTTTCGGGAGGGAAATAAAAAGAGGTGCAGTCGTTTGCTCGACTCCCGTTTTTCTCGGGTCAGATGAAAAGAGAGAGATGCAAAGATATCGCATCAGAGCTTTTCAGCTTACTTTTATTTTATAAATTTAGCGAAAGTTCCATTTTACTCGTCAATGAGCGAAAATGGAGGTTTTTAAATTTTACTACATTATGTCGTACTACAAAGTGAGTAAATACGATAATGTAAAATTGAAATTTATAATTGCGGAGAAATTGATTTTTCATAAAATAATTAGTTGTGGCGAAGTTTTTTTCCTTGATTAGAAAATTAAATTCTCTATATAGCAGTTACCCAGTGGGAAATTACCATCGGCGCAAGCTTGGCCCAACCTTGGCTAATATTGGCCCGACATTAGCCCAAGCTTGGGCCAAGTTTGAGCATCGGCAAATTTCCCACTGGGTATATATTTAAAAATTGTTAGTTTGCGACAGTTAAATTTTGTACGTGTATTACTAAGAAGTAAAATAATACTATAAAAGTTATGTAATACTTGTATAGTACAATACAATCAGAACATTATTTACATTCATCATTTCTACATCATTATATATATTTACTTGTTAGGATATATCATAGAACAAAATAATCAAAAACCTTCAACGTTTCGAAAACACTCATTCTCACTTATTTAACAAAAAAATGCAAAAATAAAATCTTTCTTTTTGCAATACTTAATACCAAACTATTACATTTTTTTCGAAAAATACTAAAACAAATATAACCCAATTTCATTTAATGAATTTCAAAAACGTGAACTGTAAAATTATATCCAATTTAAAAACTCGAATATTTAGTTTTTAATTCTTGTTTGTATTCATGTTTGTCTTTGTGTTTATAGCTTTTTGTATTCTTTTGTAGTTGTTAAAATGAAGGACGTTAATGAATATTTTCATGGAAAATTAGTGGTTGTGAAACAAACGGAAAAGTAAAGATTTTATTTTTATGGATGTTCTCTCAGCAAATGTAAAATCTTTGACCTCAAAAATTATTTATGAAATGCAGTTGGCTCTTTATCAAAAAACTCTACATACGTGTGGACTCTAAATTACATTATTTTTCGCACATCTCTGCGGTAAAAGGGAAATATATATTTGATTGAATTATGTAGCTTGAAAGTTTAAACTTTCTCCCATAATTTTCCAGTAGATTTGAGACTATTATTTATAACATAATACTTTACAAAGTTATAATGATCGACGACTTTTGTACGTTCACTTTAAAGTTTCAACGATTTTGCTCGTTTGTAACTCCTTTTTTTTAGCTCAATAATACAGTAAATATATAAGTAATAACTATGTTATTTAATTCAAAAATGTATTGATAAACTTCTGACATTGGTTTTTCTTATAGTATTAAAAAGATGATTAAAAAAAATGAAAAAAATGAAAAAAAATGAAAAAAATGAAAAAATGATAAAAATGAAAAAATGATAAAAATGAAAACATGATTTATATTATAATATTATAAATAATGTTAATAAAGTAAAGTAAATAAAGTAGCAGTTTAAAAAAATCTTAATCTGGGTTAGTTGAACGAGCTTTTTATGTGCCGAATTCGCCATACAAAGATAGTAAATTTTTTATGCAACAAAGTAATGTTTAGATTATTTTTAGAAAGCTTTTGCATTCTGGCGTTAAAAATTTACTATCTTTGATAAGAAAAGATATCGCTCTAGTACATAAAATACGATTATTTCCGATTAATATCAATTTTATTAAAAGATAATCAAGTTTTGATAATAATATAATGTGAATTAAAACATTAATGAATTTCAATTAATTAATTGGAATCGAAAAATTGCACGATTAGTGTTAATAAATTGTTCTTAAATCTTTAATTCCTGAGTAGTTGGAACACATTTTTTGCACTTTTCATCAGCTAAAATCAATGCCCGTGATGAGCAGTTGATGAGCTTTAATCTAAGTTTGACGTGACCTGCAAATTTTGATATTGAAGCTTAATAACTAAGCTGCTGTGAAGTTGGAAAAGCCCTTTCAAGCTACAAAATGCTAAAATGGCTATGACAGTGAAAGCCGACCGAGTAACTCACTTCTGATGTGTTCATAGCCCACTTTTTAAGAAATATAGTGGCACAACAGCACTGATGGATAGAAAGTGACACAATTTCTCGTGCTTTTAAGACTGCAAATTGTGAGTCTTGTCTATTGGCATCATAATTTACTTTCTTAAATGTCACTTTGTCGATAAAGACGAATGAAAAACTCGAAAATTGATTAGATATATTGTGAAAGGGTGTCGTTCCGATCTTGTCTTTCAAGTAACATTTCAGTTACTTTTATCAGCAGATGATTGATAGTAAATGGAATAGTTATCAATATTAAAAATTGTATTAATATATAAAGAAAACAATTTCAATAGAAATATAAAAACAAATATAAGAGATTTATAGAAAACAATATTAATAGAAATATAAAAAATCATATTAATAGAGATGTGAAAACAATATTAATAGAAATATAAAACATAATATTAATAGAGATGTGAAAACAATATTAATAGAAATATAAAAAATAATATTAATAGAGATGTAAAAAACAATATTAATAGAGAAACAAAAAAACAGTTTCCTCTATTTATAGTAATTAAAAATCCAAAACGAAGCAACGAAATAACACAAGCTGAAAAAATGCCTTGTTTTTTAGAATTAAAAATTGTTTATTCTATTCTGAAAAAGTGACAGTTTTCAGCACAAAACAATGTTTTTATCTACAGAAATGTTTATCAATAATCGCCACACTTGAGATCACTTTAAATGCATGGAAAAACGATCGTAAAATTTTATCTGCATCAAAAATTACTTTTTTTTCCGTGTGCGGTGATTACTGAAGGAATCGTCCGTTTTTTGAATTAGTTTCTGAAGTGGAATTGAAATGTATCGCAACGCGTATGTATTTTGTTTCTCGAAAAAGAGATCGTGATTCGAATTTTAGGAGCAGTAAATTGCGTTTTCACTGGAAGGAGACCTTTAAAATAGAAGTGAGTGTTTCCATTAAATGGAAGAGCTTGAACCCGCTTCTGTAGTTGAATTATCCACTTTCCGAAAACCGCTATAGCCCCAAACCTCATAAAATCGGATGCAGGTAGACGTCTAGCCAACAATAAAGTGAAATGAGGAAGTAGGCACTGAAAATCCACTAAGTTTCTTTCAACTAATGTCAAAGTTTACCAAGATAGAGGACAAACTCCACGGAATTGATTAGAGCAAAGGAAACTTTAAATTTCATTAAAAATCATGAAAGCAAAAACTAAGAAAATGCAAAATGGGAGATTAAATGAAAAGTGCAAAGCTCAAGACAAAGAAAGTGAAAGATTGAATGACAAAATGAACAAAAAAAATAACAAGAATAACAAGAATAAGATAATAACAACATAAAATAAAATTTTTTCCTTCAAAGGAAAAGCAAAATGGAAAATTGAATTTTAAAATTGAATCTGAATGAGCAAAGATTATGTGCGTTGCTAATGAATTCTTGAAAAAATGCAATAAAGTAGCGTAGGGAAACAGTAAAAAAAGTAACGAAAATATTTGAAGCAATTTTAGAAACGTGAATTAATAAATTATTTTAGAAGAACGCAAAATTTACGAGGTTTATATGCATATGGTGAGATGAATATTTACGATGAATGTAACTTCCTCAGTTTTAAGATCCTTCACATTTTATTAGACGTTTTATAAAGTATGAGTACATAAAAGGAAATTACCCCGGGAAATGTATAATTTTGCAATGTTATAAAATTAAATTGTGGATTAAATGAAGGAGCACTTTTGAAATTTATAAATAATGGAGTCCATAAACTAAAATTGTGGAATTCTTGCAATTTAATTTTAATATATGAGAATAATTAATTAATATGATAACAAAGTTATTCAAGTAAATCAGAATTAGAATAATTATGTTGGAAATGAGAATTAATCAAAATGAGTGTAATTATGGGTGTTTATAATCGGAGTTTAAAATCAAATACACTATAAAAAATTAAAGTAAATAAGTATACTTATTTACACTTTAAAACGTTTATTTATTTATACTTTAAACAAGATTTATAAATCTTGTTTCTAGCGTCAATAATATATTTAATTCAAACATTTACTCTTAGTTTAAATGTCATATGTCTTAAATTAAGACAATTTTGCGTCTACGAAAAGAAAAAACATCTTAGGATATAAAAGCCTTAAAAGTTGACCACCTAAACGTCTTAAATCAAAACACCAATTTTTGCAGTAGTGTATTTTTGTAAAATTGATTTTACAAAATTAATATAGTTTCCTAATTTTGTTTTGATTGACTCGGAGTGGTCGATACACAGAAAAAACAAAATGTTCTTTTTCAATGCATCATCTGATAAATTCAAGGATAAATTGAAATTCTACAGGCATACGCCTGTAAAAATTCAAGTTCACCTTGAAATTTAACATTTTGTTTTTCTTGTGACAACCTTATTAAAATTAACATAATTTGTTCTTTTATTCTAATTTATTCAATTATTCGGTTTTTTTATTGAACCAAATGTATTTTTGGAGTGGAAAAAATTCGAAATTCTTTTAATGCACATCATACATAATTTCCTTTATATGACAAATATTTTCTTGCTCCTTCAAATAAAATTTCTCCTAGTTATCATGACGAGAAATATGTCAATAACGACAGGATGTTTTATGTACATAACGATGGTGTACATTTCTAAGATGCAATTCTCCGGAAGAAGTTCTGGAAATACGAGAATATTGGAGTTTTACAGAATAAAGGGATTAAAAATTGCATACCTATAGGTTGTAACACGATTATGAGATCAAAATTGAAAAAAACTTTGAAATTATAATAGAATATTAATTTTAATATCATCAAAGATGAAGTTTTTACCTAATAAAACAAGTTTTAACTTAATAAAAGAAATTTTAGCTTAAAAGAAATTTTAGCTTAAAAGAAATTTTAGCTTAAAAAAAGTTATAGCTTAAAAGAAATTATAACTTAAAAGAAGTTATAGCTTAAAAGAAATTATAGCTTGAAAGAAATTTTAACTTAATAAAAGGAGTTTTAGCTTAATAAAAGGAGTTTTAGCTTAATAAAACAAGTTTTAGCTTAATAAAAGAAGTTTCAAGATTATAAAAGAAGTTTTAAAATTTTGATTTCTGGCTTTTTATCATCTTTATTAGACTACACGCTCTCTTCTCTATAACAGGCTTTTTCCAACTTGTATCGTGACTATAGCTTCTTCCTCACTTCTTTTTAAATCAACCCTCTAGTGAATTTCTAACTTGATAGAAGATTTCTCGAGCGCATCAAAGTCAAGCGTAAAATATAAAAGATAAAATTCACGAATCGGCCAAAAGAGACTTATGCAGTTGAGTTTTGAGGCTTGCCATGCAAGACTAATAATACGACCGTCATGAATGTTTTAGCGGCGAAGAATTATACTCGATTATATTCCTTTCTGCGGGCTGAACAGAGTGTTTCAGTTCATTGCGAATTTCAGGAAGTGGTTTCACCGAGAAATTAGAGTGGGAAACCAACACGATAAGCATTTCTCGGCTTGCTGAATTTCATGACATTTAAGCTCTGTCAAGTAAACCAATCTTGAAACTTTGAATGAGCGCTTAAAATAATGTACAATTTTCATTCATTATCTCCATTGAAAATTGTATCTCTCACGAAAAATGTAAAATATGTTGACTCTTTTTTCTTGTTGCATCTGATGAATAATTTTCATACTAATGATAGCTACTTTTCATACCGCTATGCAAATTGTCAAAAGAAAGACTTTTTCGAAAGTCGAAATAAATTGGAACTTTTAAAGTAATTTTACCCGATGAAGCGTTGTATTTCATTAATTATGAGAGTTCTAATTAACGTTTCAATAACGTAAAAGTTCTAATTAACATTTCAATATAACATAAAAGTTCTAATTAATATTTCAATAACATAAAACGCTAACTTTTGTGAATTCTGTTTAAAATTCATTAATTGCGAGTTTTCTTTTCAAGTTTTCATTCCTTGGTTAAATTTATTTCAGAATTAGGAATATTCTTCTTTGTGCATTTTCCTTTTATCGGAGTAAATTAATTTAAGTAAATTCACCGTTGAAACGCGATTTTCGTTCCGTTTGTGGCGATTTAACATTTTACAAAGTTAATAATGCTTCGGGCTTTGAAACGATCATTATTGTTAAGTCAATTATTGTTTTTCGATGTCTTAATTATTGGCAAATCAATTTAAAAATATTGTATTATTTACTGATTCAAAATCTTTCTCTCTTTTTTATTTATTTTCACCGTTACAATTTCAACATTTTTAATCATGATTTTTAATTTAATGCATTTCACGGAGAAATATTGCAAGTGAAATATACCTATAACTTAGGTAAGTGAAATCTAACATCACTTAGGTAATATTTACTTAAGTTAAGTATAATTTACCTAAAATGTTAAGTATAATTTACCTAAAATGTTAAGTACAATTTACTTAAAATGTTAAGTGATATATTCTGACAAAAATAGTTAAGTATAATTCATCTAACCTATTAGGTAAAGTTCACTTTACTTTTTAAGCAGATTCTACTTTAGTACTTATAGGTAATTTTTATTTAAGAACTCTAACTCAACTACTTAAGTAATTTTTACCTAAGTTTTGTTTATTTCACTAGCGATTTTTCTTCGTGTTTTAATAATATTGAATATTATTTTTATTTCTTACTTATATCGTTATCGCACTTTTATATTTTACATATTTATATTTGTAAACACCTTTTTTGTTTAAGCTTTTAAGTAATTTTTACCTAATTAGTTCAATTCAATTTCTTAAGTATATTTCACTGAAGTATTAAGTATATTTGACTTAAGTATTAAGTAGATTTCAGATTTTTCTCCTCGTATTGTAATTTCACATTAATATTAAACTATTACGTTACTATCACTATATTAAACAAATATTATATAAACTACATTGTTGCTTACATCGTTAGTTGTTTCGCTTACATTAGCGCACTTATTTTAATATCAAAGAAAAAATCCTACTTTTTATAGTATATATAATTATCTTTATTATTTTTATTGTAACATTATTGTAACAGATTATCTTTATTGTAAAAGGTTTGGATAAAAGCTACTGAATATAACTGTGAGATGATTTGATTAGTAAAACTGAGTGTGAAGTTTTTAATATAATGAATAGAAGTGCCTCACCTGATAGTCCATGTAATTTCCGTAACCCATGTGGTTGCAGGTGCAAGCACAGGCTTGAATGTGCCTCTGCATGTCGAGCTCAACATCCTCGCCACAAACTCCCCTCGTCGCCATCATCGTATCACCCATGCAGTATCCTCCTGTGCAGTACATTCTGGGATCACTTTGGTCCAGGTAACTACCTCTCGTATCATCGTATCCCAGTCTGCTAGTGCACCTGGAATCCGCGGTATATCCCACTCTAGATTGCTCGTCATATCCCAGTCTGGATTGTGGTCGCTGAAACGTGGGAGGACCATCCTGCAACCATAAAGACATACTCCCCTTTAACTCAACAACTTTCTATTAAGCCCTCGATCGATCACTATACTCCAGACTATCATCTACAAATTTCTTCCTCTGTTCATGTGAGACAAAACTTTTCTGATAAACATCATAAATCATCCCCTCTGGCTCCAAGTGATCATAACACACATAATCACTTTGTGTCATAATTTCAGAAAAACGCATTTTTTATACAGATAACATGTGTAGTTTTTGAATTGGGTTTCGTTTTAGATTCTTCAGTGTGATTTATTTCTTTGTTGTAATTTATTCCTTTTCTTGTTATTTATATCATTTCTTTTCTTTTTACAATCTTTAATTTCTTTTTTATACTTTAACTTCTTTTTTTAATTTCTTTTCTGCTTTAACTTTTTTTCTGATTTTGTAATTTCTTTTCTACTTTAACTTTTTTTCTGATTTTTTAATTTCTTTTCTACTTTAACTTATTTCTGATTTTTTAATTTCTTTTATCTTTCAATCTTTCTTAGGGCCTTCTTAGGTTTTGTAGGATTTCTTGAATAATTTTTCGTGACTTGTTGCTGTACATTCAAACGAAAGGTTTCCATTTTTTGCACTTACTGTTGTTTATTTGTTTTTTTAAAGAATGAATCTTATCAAACGAGTTTTTTGGAATACAACGATTTTACAGAATCCATGAATGTTAGGTCAAATTCACACAATTTTTATACAAGTTTCATAAAATTTTTATAGTCTTATACAAAAATGAGTGCTATTTTAACACTAAAATCGTGCTAAAGGAATACGAAACAAATATAAACCCATTGAAAGGGCGCCACAGTATTTTATAGGTTATAGGTACATTTGTGTAGGTTTTATGGTTCAAAATAACACGAAACGGATTTGAACGAATTTCTTTTCGGTGTACTTTTATATTTTATAGTTCTTTTGAAAAAAGATTTCAATTAGAATTGTTTTACATGCCAAATCATTACATTTTCAATTGATTTTTAAAACAATTAAAAAACGGTTTTTAGATCGATTAAAAAATGTTTTCAAAAAGAAAAATTGTAATAACAAAATGAATTAAATGAAGAGAAACCTTTAGTGGAATTTAGGCTGCTGAAATGCATATAATTTTAGCGATATACAAATAATATAACGATAATCCAAAGGATTTCCAAGTTTATAGTTATGCAATATTATAATTATGTAATATATATTATTATATATTATTATTTTCCAGTTTTTATAAACAACATATTTTTTTTACAAATTTTTACGCGTGGAACAATTTATTTAAATCAAATATAATCCTAGTTTTTCAATTTTTATAACATTCAGGTTTTGAAAGTTAAGTAGTTCAGTCTCGTTTTAGTCAGACATATCATAAATTATAATTTCCCATAAAATGCTCACTTTTAATTATTAAAAGTATGTACGAATTGCACAGAAATTAATGAAAATTCATGCAGTTTATTCATTCTTCAAACTGACACTTTTTCCTACAATTTTGCAGAACTTTTCCGGCTTCAAAGTTGATTAAAACAATGGATTTTTTGTCGCTTACAGCAAGTTTTCTCGACAAACTTTTTTTAAATATTCCATTACAATTCATGATTTTGAATTGATATTGTTATGTACGATAACAACTTAAAATAATTTATTTACTTCTATCTCGTTTATTTGTTGTTTAGTGACAAATTAATTATCTACTTTTCTAATTAGAAAACGAAAACATTCTAACTTTCTCATATAAAGTTATAATGTGCAGAATCATACATATATTGATTCCTTTCGGTTGACCTAAATCGATCAAATTCTAATCTGCTCTCGTTACAGACGAGTGACCTCGTAGCCTAGAAACATTCGAATTAAGGGTTCTTTATCATTTCCGTTTTTCTCTCCTTCGCTTTCATCGGAAGTGTGACTAAATCAGGAATATTGTACACCAAAATCAGACTTTTCATACCTAGAGAGAGAGCCGCGTTTAAAATGAATGAATTTCAAATTCATGTAACTTACATAAATGTAATTTAACAGTAATGGTTAATTAAGGAAATTAAATTCTTTTCATTAAAATTGAATCACATTCACTGCCATTATTCACTTGACTCTTCAAACTCGAAAAGTTTTCAATTGCCTTTTCAATTTTAAACTGCACTCGTTTTGATTGCCTGCTAATTTTAAGCTGATCTCAGATTTTAAAAAATTTACGCAAAATTCTTTGTGCTAAAAGTGGGCATTAAAAAATCGCAAATTTTAATTGTGAAACGAATAATCGTTTACCTAGCATATTTACTTAGCATATTTCTGTAACTTTTGTGAAAATTGTGTAATTTATATTGTATTAGATTATTATTAAACATATTATTAAGCATTTTATTAAGCATTTTATTAAACATTTTATTAAACATTTTATTCAACATTTTATTAAGCATTTTATTAAGCATATTTTTAAGCTTAATTTATTATTGAGCATATTGTTAAAAGCTTAATTTATCGTTAAGCACATTATTAAGTGCAATTTATTATTAACTCAATATTTCAACAATTATTGACAAAATATTAAAGTATATATAAATAACTGAGTATCAAAAATTCGTTTCTGTTACAATATAATTTATATTAACACATTTTCTCGTGAAGAAAAGCTTTATATTTTTTATTAACATATACTTATAAATTAAAAATTGTCAAAGGCAAGTAAATAAACAATGATAACAACTAAATGACACACTTTTCTGTTTTAAAAGTGAATCCTGTTTGTGATTCACTTTGAAATTTAAGGACCTTTCAGTTGCGAGTCTCGAAATTAGCCATATTCCATTTGCTGATAGGAAAATCAGATTTTTAGTACAATAATTTCATTGAATGGTTCGCTGCTTTTGGATTCTATTACTCTCAAAGCTGTTCACAGTTGAGTTTAAACATTCAGTGAACACTGCAAAATAAAACTCTTTTTCCGAGTGTCACGTCCCCAACGTAACCTAAATCTTTGAATTCAGGTCTACCTTTACAGGAGCCACGATACTCTTTAAACGTTAAAGAAGGTGTCGATATAGAAGATTCTCTAAAGAGGATCCTAAGATTCAATAAGACATGCATACCTCTCGTTGCGAAAAAGACACATGCTTTTTTTTTTACTAAAAATCGTATTTTAACCACTCTCATATATTCTAAAACGATTTTTACCCACGTTTCTTATTTTTTTCATATTCTTTGATTTTTTACGTATTTGATTTTTCACATATTTGATTTTTTACATATTTGATTTTTCACATGTTTGATTTTTTATATTTGGTTTTTCACATGTTTGATTTTTTATATTTGGTTTTTCACATATTTGATTGTTTACATATTCTTTGATTTCTTACATATTCTTTTATACTTTCTTTTTTCTATTCTTTTTTATTCTTTTTTCTTAATTTTTTACATTCTTATTGAGCGTTTTTGACATTTTTCGGTATTTTTATATTTCGGTATTTTATTTTATTCTATAATTTTTATAATTCTATTAAATTGTATAATTTTTATTGTGCGACTTTTCGTCACAGTTTCTTTCTTTTTTATTTTAAAAGTTTTTCTTGAATTTCGTACAATTTTGTGTATGATTATCAAGTCACGGGTTTAAATCTTGTGTCTGGTAATTCGAATTTAATCCAAACTGTGTGCTTTGAACAATTAGGGTGCTTAAGGTTAATTAATTTTTTGAGATAATAAATGACTGGGCAATTGAACTGAGAGTCGCTTTTCTAAATAGTTTCATTAATTCTTCATCAAGTGTGCGATTGATTTTTTTTCAAGTACCATTGAGACTTCAAAGGGGCGGAAAAAGTTTCATCTAGTTAAGTAGAAACAACACCAGTTAAGTTTTTTCCTAAAACAACAATTGACATTGTTTCTTCTAAAGTCCATTACTTTTTTTTAAATTAAATCAACGTTTTTTGTCCCATATAAAAATTTTCGTAGGAAATCATCGATTAAATATTTACATGAATGGTTAATATTTGGTTAATATCAATGGTTATATTAATATATATATCAATGTGTAACCTATCAATATTTTTATATAAATTGAGTATTTTTATACTACTGTATCAATATTTTTGTACAATCATTTCTTTATACTACTGTATCAATATTTTCGTACAATCAGTTTTTTTATACTACTCCATCAATATTATTTTCGTACAATCAGTTTTTTTATACTACTCTATCAATATTTTCGTACAATCAGTTTTTTTATATACTATATCAACGTTTTCATATAAAATTAGCCTTTTTATAAAAAGGGTGTATCTTAATGAAGACTGTTTTTACACTATGTCTATATAAAATCAGTGGTTCTATTCTATATCAATATTTTAAGCGTCTACAATGTTTTCCCTTTCAGTTTGGTGTATTTATACAACATCAATTCTTTCACATTGGCGTACTTATACTATATCAATGTTTGATGTTAAATCAGCGTTTTTATACTAATATCAACATTTCCACGCGAAATCATTTTCTTTTTATCTAACTTGCGTTTTCGGATAGGGTCAAAAAAATCAAAGTTTATCTTTACGGCCTGTCTTCGATATTCCATATCCAGCAAAAATTGTCGTCAATCCAGTTAGTATTCAAGACAAGCTTAAGAATGGAACCCCTGTTAGAAAAATGTGAGTTTTATGGGGTTTAATCCGCTTACACAAACCCGTATAAAGAGCTAGTGTCATTATTTATCCTTAGAGAAAAAAAAAATTCTAAACGAATTCTTTGAAACCTGATAGGAATAGTGATTTAGGACATATGTTACTTTTCGTTTCTATTGATTTCTTGTTATTATGAGAAATGGTCGTTTAATTGAAGAGATTGGAGTGTTTTTTTTATAAGAGGGATTTAAAGGTTAGGCGATCTCGTGTCAGATAATAGGATAATGTATAGCATAGAATTTAGCATGTTATTCCAGATGAGTATTCACAGCTTGTGATATTTGAGCTGTGCGTAATGCATGCAATTTCTCGTCGTAATTACTCTATAATTGCAAAGTAAGGATCTTAGGTTGGGTTAGCTCTTATTGCTAAACACCTAAGTAATTAGTCTCTGCACTTTAAGAACGCTCGGGGATCTCGGCACTTTCAATAAGATTAGAGTTTGTAATTAAAACTCGTCACGTACGAAAATTATAAACCATTCAGTTTGCAATAATGGAATCTAAACTTCCGTTTAGCAATTAGCCTGTATTTTCTCTCGGTTCTCTCAAAGTTAGTGTAGTTTCTTAAATTGGAGTTTTTGTTTCTTTTCGTGTCGTTTATTTTCAATGATTCTCGAATTGAATACTCTTTTTTGGTTTTTGTACATAAATTGTTACGATTTTCTTCATTTTCATGTGTACCGAAACAATACTTTGACATTTAGGTCTCAAATATAAAAGAAAGAGTAAAGAAAGAAGTTTTTAAAGAAAAAGAAAAAGTTTTTAAGAAATGTCTTTCATTTTCGGCTTTCCGAAAATTTCTTTCATTCATTCTTTCCGAAAATTTGCTATTTATTTGTTAAAACTCATTCGTAATCAGCTTTAAGAGAAACTTTTATAGAAAATCTAATCACGTGTATATGATAAACTATGAAAAATGATAATAACGAGAGTTGGTAATATGAAATTGACTATAGGTGGAATAGAGGGTTTTTTAATGAAGCATAATTACAAGGGGAAATGAAGAGGTTTTGGGAAAGAGTTGATTAATCTGAGGCAAAGTGAAGACAGTGTCTACTCGACCGCGTTAAGGAAGGAATCGATCCACCTTTCTGGGGCTGTTGAGATTACTATCACGTTCTTACCTGGGAATAGGAATCTTCGGGATAAGGCGCTCTGCGATGACAGTCGTCGAAACACCTTCCATCGTAGCTGCTGGGTGGGCGGGGATAGGGATCCTGGGCAGCAACCGCAGCTGCTGCTGCACAGCAATCCGGGATCTGCGTGGTGAAAGCTTCATAGGGGCACTTTTCCGAAATAATGCCAGTCCGGGCCGCCTGCTGGTGAACTCGTTCCTGGGGCCCGGTTCCATAATTTGACCCGTGATGCATAATCGTCCTCCGCGCCCAAAGACCCCCTCAATCTCCACAATCACTGCATTATCTGCGCTCAGGGATTCCGAATCCACGTCACACGTCCCGACGATAAATCGCACGCTAACTTTGTCTCTGCAGAAAAGTCACTACAGTCCTCGAATTCGTCCATCCTCCCTGGAATGGCCTCGAGCCTTGCTCCTATAGAGGCCCCCCGGGGTCAAGATATATTCGCTTAGGTCGTGCTCCGATCGTTATTCGAGTCTTTCACCATCTCCTACATCCAATTTTCAATCCTTTGTCCATTCTTACTTCCAGGCCAATTCTTCGTTGATGATTCTCCATCTGACCCTTTTCTTCCCAAAAGGCACCCATTCAAATCGTTAGATAACATCATTGTGTGTTTCTTTTACTCATTCCGTCATTGTTAATCGCTTTTTCAAAAAAACTATAGTCTTTTTAGTTTCTGAAATTTCATTGCATCTAATAATTGTAAAATGTAATTTCATATCACATTTAAAGATATAAAACTGTCAGTTTTATATGAATTATGAATAAATGATTATGAATCATATAAATGATTATGAATCATATAAATGATTATGAATCATATAAATGATTAGGAATCATATAAATGATTTTGAATCATGTAAATGATTATGAATCATATAAATGATTTTGAATCATATAAATGATTATGAATCATATAAAACTTTCATAGTTTTATATGATTTTCATATGATATAAGTATTATCGAAGTTGAAGTATCAACAACAATTAAAAATAGTTTTTTATTTATTCTCTTTCTTTACTACTTTTATCTCAAAGGGTTTTTTAAAATTTATTTTATGTAACAAGTTTTATTAAAAAATGGTATGACACTGAAGCATGCAACTTTTCTTTTACGAAAAACTGATGGAACATTTTTTTACATAATAATTGTTCTAGTGTTTATTTACCAACTTTATAAATTAACAAAATAAAATGCTAGCAAGTGGTTTAAAAATATCATAAAAATTTACAAGTCACGAGAAATTGTTTCTTTATTTTCGTAAACGAATATACGAACTTTAGTGTCATAAAATTTTTAGGCAAAATTATTTATAATATTCCACGCGATGACATTATTTTTTTTAATCGTTGATGTAACGTGAACTTCAACCAAGTAAATATTAACATAGTGTAGACCCAAATGTATGTCTATATCAGCTGCAGATTCGTTGCTTTTATGCAAATTACATCCCAAACTACTGCAATTGACATAGTAAAATGCTTCTAATATCAAATTTTGTTTTCTAAA
This sequence comes from Ganaspis sp. Gsp50, assembly GCA_011057455.1. Lineage (NCBI taxonomy): Eukaryota > Metazoa > Arthropoda > Insecta > Hymenoptera > Figitidae > Ganaspis > Ganaspis sp. Gsp50. The sequence continues at coordinate 42,011 of WNHD01000123.1, read as the reverse complement.
TAAAGAAAAAAGCTCTTCTTTTAAATAAAGATGGAAATCTTTCTTTCAAATAAATATAGAAATTTCTTCTTAAATATAAATAAATAAATAAAGAAATAAAGAAATTTTTCTTAAATAAATAAAAAAATTTTCTCTTAAAAAGAAAAAATCCCTTTTTTAAGGAAAATTTTCGATAATTCTTTAAGTAAAATAAATATCTCCATATTGTTCGTATGATTTTTGGTCTAACAAAAGCTTCCCAGAAGTCTCGTACTAGAAAATCTTTAAGGCATTCCGATTTCATAACAGATCAATGTTTATATAAAGAAATACAAACTGCTTCCACGAAAACTTCACCCTTATGAAAACTTATGCAAAATAACTTGTATGAAGTTTTCGTCGGAATGGTTACCGAGAAATTTCGTGAAATATCAGAAAATTTTCATTGCATAAATTTGTGTTTTCTCTGCAACTTTCTTTTAAACTTTCTGTAAAGCTGATGATGAAATAACTGCATAGATTGATCATAATTTGCTTACTATGAAGTTGAAAATAATCTACTTGAAAATATTGTACTTAAAAATATTACACTTGAAAATAACATACTTGAAAATAACATGCTTGAAAATAACATGCTTGAAAATAACATACTTGAAAATAACATGCTTGAAAATAATATAGGGTAAATGCTAGTAAGTTCGACCGGTTCCAGTAGTCGGCCATAAAAGATAGTAATTTACAATAACTTATAAGTTATAACGCTTCAAAAGTGGTGGCCGAACTTAAATTCAGTGGCCGACTACTGGGTGTTTTACCCTACAGTAGGTAAGTAAGATTTCAATCCAGACAGTAGAAAATGCAAGCTATAGTCAGACAAACGAAGCAAAAAAGGTTTAAAATAAGTCAGTAGAAGACGCAAACTATAATGCTTTATTTGGTCTGACAATCTTTGCTTTATCTACTGTTTTATTTTTAACTTTTCTAGCTACAATGGTCTGACTATGTTAGCTTTTTCTACTGACTGGTTTAAAAACTTTCTTACTGAGTCGGTCTGGCTATATTTGCTTTTTCTACTTATTAATTTTGTCATATTGCGTTGATCTGACTATGCTTGATTTTTCTACTGTATAGCTTGAAATCTCCCTTACCGTATACTTGAAAATAACGTACTAATATACTTTAAAATAGCATACTTGAACATAATATACTTGAAAATAGCATACTCGAACATAATATACTTGAAAATAGCATACTTGAAAATAATATACTTGAGAATAACACACTTGAAAATAATATACACTAGAAATAAAAAGTGCTACTTTAACTTTGAGATCGTGTTAAAACAATACAAAACAAATATAATCCAGCCACCGTCTATGTACTTTAGCATTGGCTCAAAATAACACGAAACGGATTTAAACCAATTTGTTTTCTGTGTACTTGAAAATAGCACACTTGAAGACAATATACTTGAAAATAGTATTTATAATAGCATGACCGGTTCTCCTTTCTCTGCAGTAAATGAACCAGAAGAAATGATTAACGGGAATGATTTTAACTGAGACACGTAAAGCAAATAGCAAGGTCAAAGAATTTCGAAGCCACAAATAGAATCACGTGACAATGAATTCCCTAGGCCACTGTTCTGATGCTGTGTGGAAAACTAATTTCTGTTTGACACTGTGATAGTGGAGTTGAACGGCGAATACATCCAATAATTCATTCATCAGTAACCATTTATGCATTCATCCATAACAAACCCATCTCTCTGGGGTCATATTTCCTTATTTCTAATGGCGCTGAACTAATCCTTGTTCAAACTCTATGCAAGCTTTGAATTACTTACGATTTGAATAATATTTACCTGTCCCGTATTCTTCTAATATTTACCTATTAACACTGATTTGAAATGCAAATATATGCCATTGTTCCTGAGCTGCAAATATATAGCCACGGAATAGGTAATTATATCAAAAGTTTTCGTATTTGAAGGAGAGATGCAAACGTGCGCAAAGTTGTACCGGAATTTTCACTCGACAGGAGAATTTCACGACATTTGCATAGAAGATAGCCCACCTACTGCATATGTACACCTGAACGTATGTTATCCTCATATTAATGTTCTAGTATTACTACAGTCATGCGAGTTACATTAGTAACATTAGTTACGATTAAGTGGACATATCTTATTTGCGGTTATGTTTGTGCCCGTGTGTGCATGTCTCCAGAAAGTGTATTCCCATTTGCTTCCCAATTTTCAAGCATTATTTATTTATATTACCTCTCTGTGTGTTATTCGCAAAACACATCTTTTCTTAACGCAGAATTAATGCCTTCTGATACACGCTCTATTTAATATAGTTAATACTATCTCTTTGAATCTGTCAAATTTTCACTGATTTTGTTTTTATACTGTTTTTTGCGCATTCTTTTATTCGACCCTTTTTCTGTTATATTATATTTTCCTCTGATTTTAAAAACACGGAAAATTCTATCTGTATCTCTTTTTTCTTTTGTTTTTTTTTTCTATCCATTGCAGAGAAAGATGCAGTAACAAAAATAGAAACAAAAAGAACGAAAATAGAAGAAATACAGAAATAGAGAAACAAAATAAATAAAAAAAGAAATAAATAAAGAAATAAATAAAGAAATAAAAAAATAAATAAATAAATAAATAAAGAAATAATGAAATAAATAAATAAAGAAAGAAATAATGAAAGAAATAGATAAATAAAGAAATAATGAAAGAAAGAAAGAAATAAAGAAATAAAAAGAGATATTGAGATACAAAATTTAGAAGCATCATAATAAATAATCCATTCATATATATTATATATACTATAATATATGTATATACTAATTCTATAAAGAACCCCATAAATAATCGCATTACTAATTCTATTATTGTTCCATAAGCAATAGCCGGTAATTTATTTTCCGGACATTAAGAGCACATGTATGGTTAAAAGCCAATATAGTCATTATTCTTGCTGACCAACAAATGGTTTTGGATTTCAAGAATGACATTAAAACATTTTCCAATAGGGTGAGACGCATAGGGACAAATAGACATATGAATCTCTTCTTTTCTACTGGGTTCTAGGACTGCGTGGACAAATTCGATGGCACCCATAAAAGGGCTTAGAATAATTCATGTCAAGTGCACCCTCAGATTCGTCCCTTCAGATCCTTCACGTCTTGTAAGTCCGCTCTGGGATTTGGGGATATCAACAGACTATACTTTCATTTTTTTCCCTCCTCTCAGATTCTGCCATAGCACTCTCGATTTTATGATTTTGATTTTATAGCCTCTTTGAATTTTATTATTCTTGTGCGTTTTTATGGCTGTTTTAAATGAATATTATTGAATTTCCCGTAAAGTAGGCGTCTTTAATCCCGTTAAAATTACACGTGAAGTTTGATCGTAAAAACAAAGTGGTTTATGAAAATTTACCTACAACTACAAACGGCGCTTTTCAATATGCCAAAATTTGAAACTTTTTTGTATTCCAACACTTTCAAAACTTTTTTACATTTTTCATGTTTTTTAAATTTGAAAACTTTTAGATTCTCTCTACTGTTAATTTTTAAAAATGTTGGACAATATCTGGTTGAAGTTAACAACGTTTATCAACGATTCAACACAAATTAATATGCCATCAAAGGGAATATTATAAACATTTTTGCCTACAATTTTGTCTCTAAACAATTTTGCATATAATTTGGTTTATAAACATTTTTGTCTACAATTTTATCTATAAACAATTTTGCATAAAATTTTGTTAATAAACACTTTTACCTGCAATTTTGTTTATAAACATTTTTGCCTACAATTTTGTTTATAAACACTGAAAAAAGAAGTATTGTTTTCAGCCCATTTTTGGCTGAAACCGTTTACATAAGTGTTAATTTGGACTGATTTTAAGACCAAAAAGTTACTTAGTCTTGTTTTAAGCCACAAAATTAACTGAATGTGTAAATGGTTTAAAACTTGCTTTTTTCTGTTAACAATTTTACCTAAAATTTTCTTTACAAAAATTGTTAAATGAAAAAAGTTTCATAAAACCCTTCGATATACAATTGGCAAAGAAAAATATTTATAATTTGCATTAAAAACGTTGTGGTCTTCAACTTTGTTGTACAATGGTGCATCGATGACAATTTTTTTCTGAAATCTATTATATTTTGAATTGCCTGCTTTTGGGAGTTTAAGTTGAGATCTTTGGAAAGTTTTCTTTTTTCTCTTATTGTGTAGCACTTTCTCTGCTTTTTGTCTTTCTCTATTCAGACTTTATCTGCTTTGGAAATGCTTTAACTCGTCCCTTTTCTTTCAGCTCAATTCTCAGTGCCTCCATCTCGTTCTCTTTCACTTCCGATCTCGCGTACGTGTCCTTATTCAGCCCACTTTCTTCTTCCTTCTTTGCTAAGGAGGAATCTCCTTCCTCCTTAGTACTTCAAGACCAAAGCTTTTCCGGGCTTTCAATGATCAGGTAGACTCGTCAGTGCGATTTTTCCAGCTGTCTGTGCTGTTTTATTCATTGGACGATCTCGCCGAAAAGCTGCGAGCAGAGTATTTTTTCGATATTCCTCTCTTCTTCTCTTCCTTATTGTTAAAAAATGAACTTTTCTTGGCTCCTTTCCAAATTACTTTTCGAATTTCATTCTTCTCAATCGTTTTCCAAACGATAATAGTTTTAGAAAAATGTCACAAAATCGTCTTGATTTAGAAAAATGTCAAAGTCGTGTGAGCACAATTCACAAGTATTTTGTGTGCACGAATTGAATCACTCCAATTTCTGTAGGAAAAATTTGAACGAGGAAAATTCTTTTCGGTTCATACAAAATTTCTTTATTCCAGTTTTCGTTTTTTTTGTTTTATTTTTATTTTTTAACTCCACGTTTAAAAGAAAGTCACGTTTTTCTCTAAAACTGAATTAGCCGTTTTTAACATATGATTTGTTCAAGTATACATGCATCTAAAACAATTACTTTAATTCCGCAACGTTAATTCCTGTACGTTAATTTCCGCAAAAAGTTTTGTTTCTTTTCTTTAAGATCATGCAAAAAATTTATGAAATATTCATTGTGCGAAAGAGTTTCTTTTTCACTTTTTAAAAATAATAATCGTAATTACAAAAAAGACTAAAATGATAACTGCTGAAAATTCTACACGTTAGAAAAGAAACAGAAATTTCGTTCATTTGAACGTTCAGAACGTGAAATGCATGCAAATTAAGACAAATAGAGTCTCGATTCGATTAAAACGGAAGTGAATCAAAGTTAATATTCTTTTTAGTCTTTTTTTTACGAGCTGCAATCTTGACCAGGTTCTTGACTCCATCTTGCTTGAATTTATCCACTTGTAAAAAGTAAGTTGTCATCGACTCGGGGACTTGTGTAGAATTCCGAGATCGAATCCTACAAGCGAATCTCTCACGGACAGACGTCCTCTAGTGGATATAAATTCTTCCTTTAGAATAAGGACGTATTGAACTTGCGTAGAAGAAACTATCGATTGATTTTATAGTCACTCTGTCTATCAAGCTCAAGTGTCTTTTCAAAACCCTTCTTTTTCTACTTTGCTCACTTGTCTTATCTTCCTCTTTCCTTGTATCTCTTTTCCTAGACAATTTACACTCTTTTTGTACCAACTCGAGTATTCAACTCTCCATATAAGGTTTCGGAGTTTAACCTCTTGGCCAAGAATGGTTAGTGGGTCGTGTTGTAGAGAATTCTTGTCTGTAATCTTGTTTTACATTGCCATTGATAGAACTTTTATTATTCCTCAAAAAGTTGAATTGTCAAAAATAAAACGAGTATTCAATCATAATATTGAATTGGATCTGCGTTCGCAGAAATATGATAAAGCTTTCTTTATTTTTACTCTCATTGTTTGGACAATGATAAGGTCTGTGGTCTTTCCATACCTTTCAGATGGATTATATTTCTTTCAAACTTGCTAATGGCTTCTTCTTCTTTTCATAGAGTTTGCGTTTTTTGACCGAGTTTTTTTGTCTTTAGATACATTTGGTCTTACACTGTAGAACGTATTTTTATTCATGGAGACGATTTTCATTTCTCAAGTCAATTTTCTGTTTGTTTGTTTACTTGGGTATAGGTTCAAGTTTAAAATAATTTAGCCAACTATTTCAAAATCGAGTCGCAAAGAAACCTCGGAAAAGTAGTATAAAAATATATAATGTATAAAAATATACAGTGTAGTATAAAAAAAGCCGTGTTGTATAAAAAAAGTAGTGTTGTATAAAAAAAGCAGTGTTGTACAAAAAAGCAGTGTTGTATAAAGAAAGTAGTGTTGTATAAAAAAAGCAATGTTGTAAAAAAAGCAGTGTTGTACAAAAATAATGTAGTTAAAAATATAGTGTAGTACAAAAATATAAAATGTAGTATAAAAATAATAATATAAAGTAATAAATAATAAAAAGTCGAAACAATAAAAGTAGGAATTTTCCTACTTCTGCTTTAGTATCGGCAAATGCTACAGGGATTGAGAATTGATATTTCTCAAAAGTTGTGAATGCAAGATTCGTGCTCGTTAGAGAGGTTCGAAAAATCGCGAGTGAATTCCAAACTCTCGTTACTCTTCTTGGAGCCACATTGCCGCAAAGAAAAATGTGAATACATTAAACGATAATAAAACACAGATGAATCAATAAAAAAAAATATACCACTATGAAACTTTGACTCGAGATCTTGCAGGAATAAATATCCAAGGTTGACTTTTTCTGTTCCATTTAATTCTTAGAAGTTACTTCCACTCCTTTTCGAACTTTTTCCCGTCGAGTGTCTCTTTGAAATTTAAAGTTGTCATCTCTGATCCCACTCTGTATTTAAATTATCCTAGTGTTTGTGTTTATTTATTTACTTTATGTTTCCCTTTTATTTACCCGTTTTTTATATTCACATTTTATATACTTTCACTTGATTTTTTCGATTCTTGGAGTACTCCTTTTTTGCCTCTATTTGATTTACTTTCACTCTATTTGATTTTCGTCTATATTGGTCATCTATTGGTCACTTTATTGACCAATAGAGAGGGAAAAAAGGACCGAAAAAAGACAAAAATGTTGTCTTTTTTTATTCTATTATTTTATATTTGTTTTATATTTATTTTATATTTTATTATTTATTGTTCTCTATTATTGAAATTTTAAATATTCATTAACGAAGCTGATTTAAGGCGTTCAATTTACATGTATTTTTTACGATTTTTCGTTACTGAACAGTTTTTGTTAACTGTTATTGTAGAAAGAGATTTCTGTGCAGACAAAGGGTCAACCAACCGCAACAAACCCTTGAGGCACCCTCTTCAATCTTATATGTAGGGATTCACATGAACCCAGAACAACCTTTCTTTTCCTTCTTGTATACATCCTCTCTCATTGCATGTTCTCAGTAATCACACACGTGTGCTTGGCTCTTAATCTTGCAGACAAGTCGCTCAGAGAATCAAAATGCCTGAGAGAAAGTAAAGATACTCTAGTTTAGGGTTCGTACAAATAAACTCCAGACATTTTCAAGATTTTCAAAACGAACGTGATTACAAACACTCGACCGATTCCCTTAGAATAATTCGCCTGACCAATCTTTTTCTTTGCATGAAAAGTCATTCGCAAAAATTATGTATTTTCTTTCTTCTTTGAAAACATTAATGTATAGAAACGAAAGGAAAAATTAGACGAAAACAAAAAAAGTAACAGAAACGAGAGAAAGTATATTAGTGAAAATAAAGCAGGTAGTAAACAGACAAAAAAGAAAACAAAAAAAAACCAAAAAAAACAAAAAGAAAACATAAAGAAAACAAAAATAAAAAAAGAAAACAAAAAGAAAACAAAAAGAAAGCAAAAAGGAAAAAAGGCAAAAAGAGAAAGAAAGTAAAAAGAGGAAATAAAAGAAAAACAAAGAAAATACAACAAGAAAACAAAATAGAATATTTGAAGGGGGAGAACAAATAGAAATTGGAAAGGTTTGAAAGGATGAACGGTTGTAAATAAAAAAATGATTCGGATAAGAATATGTGGAGAATAATAGAAAAAATGGAGAATTGTTTCTATTATACTCTCAACGTTGAAAGGTTAATCGCAGTTGGAAATAATTTATATCGAATTTTGCAAACTTTCGAGGCTCCATCGTTAACTCTAGCTAAGTTGATGAATTCTTAATAAGGTAGCTTATCATAGAGTATATTACCATACGAAACAGTGAGCAGAAGACAATATTGCATTATGAAATACATTGTCCCAGTTTGTAATAACGTACAAGCAAAGTATGGCAATTTTTTTGCTAAGATATTGCAAAGTAACGTTTCCATAAACTTGCCAGAGTTTATATCGCAGAAAGATAATATAGCAAGATGATACAGAAAAGTATTGTAACAGTATTGTTAGACGTCTAACAATAAAAATGAACTTTAAATCGCATCACCTGTAGCTCTTATTTTAGCCTTATCACCAATATTCATTTTCTTCCTATTTTCATAAACAACTAAAATTGGAATAAAAGAAAAAAAACCGACTTTTTTATATACGTGTTTTGCTTTTCGTAGAAAGTTACTTTTTTCATATTGACGTTTTTATTTGCTTACAATGCCGTTTACCTAAAAGCAAAAGCTCTGAAGCGAAAGTAAATTTGTTTTTAATCTTGTTTTCAAATCGTGCTGTTTTTAAAAAAGAGCCAAAAGCATGTAATGGGTAATAAAATTGCTGAAATTTCCGCATGAAATGTTTTGAAATGTGGTGTCATTCGAAAATATTGCAGAAACTTGACTGAGCAGAATTACGATCTCCTCGCGGCTATTGGACGTTTGATCGAAATGTATAAACTCGTTCTTGAACCGGAAACTCGTTTTTGCTGAATCAAGTCAAAATCAAAAATAAATACCAATCGTTCCATTTTCCGGGAAATTCATTCAAACAGAAATGTTGAGCTAGCAAAAGATTGAATCAAAAGTTGGCATATTACTATTAATACTTATAAGCATAATCATAAAGCTTCTTTAGTGGAGTCTGATTCTGATTTTACTCAGACATGTTACGCTTCACTGACTCTTTAAATTCTACGAGATTTTCAATTTGCAAAATTGAAAATAGTTTCACATCTCTCAAGACTATCATCGTGTCTTCCATGACCTCTTTGTCATCTTTCGTAGTCAGATTAACTTAACTTTTGATTGGAAAACTTTTATTGGAGACATAGTTTATATTCACCGGGTATTATTCAGTTTTGTCTAGACATGTTTACATACCAGTAAGCAACATTTTCTTGCCAATTATGATCACGCGCAGCAACCTTAGATATACCTTCATTGACAGCGAAAGAACATTTTTTTATAACGATTATTATATTTTTTAAATATAATCGATCGTTTTTCATCTAGTACCAAAACGATTTCAATATAACGTGCTTTGACCATGCTTTGATGCCCAAATTCAGCGAAAATTTGAAATTTTCTAACCCTTTCTAACCCTCTTTTAACCTTTTTAACCCTTTTATCCCTTTTATAACCCTTTATAACCCCTTTTTAACCTTTTTAAATTTACATTAGAATAAAAAATGAATTAAATTAATTTTGTGCATTTAGTGAAATTTTAATTGATTCAACATTGGATTAATCTATATATTGTAATTGATTCAAAATTGAATTAATATAAATTGTAATTGACGCAGAGCTGATTAATCTACATTTTAATTAATTCAGAATTGTGTTAATTTAAATTTTAATTCATTCAGTACTGAATTAATCCAAATTGTATAACATTATAAAGTTCGGAACGTTCATTTGAACGAAATGTGCTTTTTTATTAATTTAAATATTATATTTAAAAGCCAAACATATGAATATGTATCAAAAAATGTTACCATTGGGCTGCTATTTTTAGCAATATAATAATATTTTAGTAAGTAAAATAATATCTTTAAACAAATTTGAATTAAAAATATTACAGAAAAATTTTCGGATTTGAACCTTCGGAACTTTATATTCATTAAATTGCAATTGATTCAAAACAGATTAATCTAAATTTTAATTATTTGAATTTGGAAATTATTCTTCTATTTCTCAATCTTTTGGATTGTTTCACATTGAACGACCAAAATTGTATTGTTTTAGAATTTTAATCAATTGAAACTGAAGTTGGTTAAATTTTAATTGATTCTAAAATGGATTGTTTAAAATTTAAATCGATTCGAACTGGGTCCATGTATAAATTGAATCAAGTTTCGATCAATCTGAACTAAAATAGACCCAATTTGATTAAAATTATGATCCATCTGAATTTCAATCGTTTTTAATTTCTATTAGTGTGATTCACAATTATAAATTATGCATTGATTTACATAACAGCGGATACAAATTCCAGTCGATCTAAATTGTAGGCAAACTATATTTCAGTGGATCTATATATTGTTTATATTAACTTGATTCACTTAATAATACCCAAATGTTACGTAACTTGTTCTGTCATTGAAATTGAATTTACGAAAAAGATTACAATTTTCCTATCAAGAACAATTGATATGTTGTTATTAAAATTGATATGTTATTATTAAAATTGATATGCTATTATTAAAATTTATATGCTGTTACGAAAACATTGCATTGTAATTATTAAAATTGATATGCTATTATTAAAATTGATTTGCTATTATTAAAATTAATACGTTATTATTAAAATTACAAAGTCAAAATACCAATCATTAATTTCAAAATTGGAGTTTCTTTGACCAGGAATCAAGTTAATAATAAACATTTAAGGATTCTTTGAAAGTTTGAATTTCTATGCTATCGATTATTGCATGTGAAATCACGTAAAACGCGAATTTTTACGAGCTCTAGTGACTTTATTGAAATTAGGGAATAACAGAAACTGTTATTAAATTATTGTATTGTACTACACGAACTGTCGTGTCGTTACTCAAATCTAGTGCATTGAAAAATTAAGTCTCAGTTCAATAGAAACTGAACTTTGAACCACCAGTTAATTATCAGCTATTCTCTGTTGTAACCTACATTTTCGAAACAATGATGGTCTACACGTTGAAACTATTCCAATTGTTCCCGAATTAATTTCCCCGTTCAGGTCTAAACTAAAGGATACAACAGACCCCCAATCGGAAAAGCAATTAGATCTCAAAATCGTCCCAATGCAATAAATGCCATAGTCATAAAAACAATCTTTTGTTACAAATCACTCCCCTACCCTTTTGTTATCAAATTGCCAACATTTCATCTACACAGAAAACCATCTTCACTTACAACCTTAATCTAAGTTTACTTGCAAGTTGTTGACACAGAAAAAACAAAATGTTAAGTTACAAGCAGTTTTCTTGAAGTCAAATTGGTCACAAAAAGTATCAAATTGGTCACAAAAGGTATCAAATTGATCACAAAATCTTCATTAATTTGATATTTTTGATATCAATTTGATACTTTCAAGTAAACTGTGAGATGAACTTGGATTTTTATAGCCATGTGCTTGTAGAATTTCAATTTAACATGTGTTGTTTTGAAAAAAAATATTTTGTTTTTTCTGTGCTTATGAATCTCTCAGCTTTAGGAAATATTTTGAGTTTTCTCTTAAGAAGTGTAATTAAGAATCTTTCAGCTTTAAATATTTTGAGTAGCAACATTTCAAGTAGTTTTTTGATTAATATTTCAAGTGATCTTTTAAGTAATGTTTCAATTAATATTTCGAATATTATTTCAAGTAGAATTTCAAGTAGTATTTCAAGTAGTATTTCAAGTAGTATTTCAAGTAATATTTCAAGTAATATTTCGAGTGAAATTTCAAGCAATATTTCAAGTAACATTTCAAGCAACATTTCAAGCAACATTTCAAGTATCATTTAGAGTGACATTTCAAACAACATTTCAAGTAATATTTCAAGTAACATTTCAATTATTATTTCAATTAATATGTCAAGCAATATTTCTCATTCACACAGAAAAAACAAAATGTTAAATTTCAAGATGAACTTGAATTTTTACAGGCATATGCATGTAGAATTCCAATTTGTCTTGGAACTTAATAGATGATGCATTGAAAAAGAACATTTTGTTTTTTTTGTGGCAGTAATACGTTGATCAAATTCATAAACACTTGATGCTTTAAAATTCCTTTCTTGGAGAATTTTAAAAATGAATTTAGAATCCGATTCGCCTTTTAATATACCCTTTGCCAATTTTTGCCAAAACTTGAATAATCCTGAGTTCCTTGTCACCGACAATAAAAAATAAACATTTTGAATTGAGACACATCCACAATGACAGAATGAGACAAAATGAAAATGACGTGTTTCTTTGTAGAAACTCTAATGATTTGATGTGGAATTTGAAGAAACTTACGCTGTTTGAAAAATGAATTGAAAAAATAGTTTTTGAAAAAAAGTGACAGGTGATACGAAAAGCCGAATATCACAGTTGGTGTGCACAATCGGCGACTAAAGTGCTCTCGGCAACCGCCGCGACACAACTGGGGTCTGCTGCCCGGCCGGGAAGCTGCCATGGCAACCCGAGAAGCCCCGAAAACTCCCCTAACCTCTGTTCGGCTCGCTCCACCTCCTCCGCAGAAAAGCACGCGCAAGCTCCGGATTCCGCGAGGAAAAGTCGCAGAAGCTCGTGGCCACCCGGAAGTTCTCCCGTCCGGCTCAACTTTCTTTCTTTCCTTCTCACACTCGTCACTGGCATTCATTTCTTCTCTCTCGGATTTTCCCAAATCCGTAAAAACCCTTTCATTCAATTATTTATGTTGATTTCTTAAGCTGAATTGAATTATGCTACGATTTTTTTCTCCACTTTTTCTTCTTGTTGTATAAATAATTAGGTGGTATTAATGAACCAAGAGGTAATTAGAAGGAAAACAACGATTTAGTTAAACTAGGAGATTTTGCGGGGAAAATACTTGTACAGTGTATATTTTGTATTTTGCAAAAAGTTGAGATGTGTATGTACAAACGGGCATACCTATATAATGGTTTTTGTAGACTACATGCCAAGTTATAGTAGTTTATATAGAGTTTGTGTATAGTATATTTTAGTTCATTTTTTTATAGTTTATTCATTTTTTTCGAAGATTATGCAGTTAACGAACTTCTTATAGTTTTCTTTTTTGCGTGAAGATAATAATTACAAAATAATTAATATACAGTGCATATCACAGTTAATTATGCAGAATTACTTCGATCTCAAAAAAGGGGTTAGAATGACGAAAAAGCGTTATTTTCACTCCTTTTCTTGGGGTCAAAATAATTATGCGTGCGATATTTACTGTGATGCTAATTAGTTATTATTTCTTAGATTATTATTGTTATTATTATTATTAATATTATTCTGTCATACATTTTTAAAAAGTCACTATCTACACTGCAAAAACTGATATCTTAAACTAAGACATCATGTGTCTTACCGTAAGACATTTAGCGTTTTAAGATGCCAAAAAATGTTTTAGTTTGCTGTCTTAAAACGCTAAATGTCTTAAGGTAAGACACTTGATGTCTTAGTTCAAGACATCAGTTTTTGCAGGGTACCTCTTGCAGATAGTGACTTTAAAAATGTACGGCAGTATTATTTATTTTCTTAGTTTTTGCAATATATTCGAAAATGACTCATTGAAAGAAAAACAATTGAAAGGTCCCATGCAATAATACATTAGGCGTGCGAACTTTTTATATTATTCTACATATAGATTGGTCAGACAGTGCATTAGTTTACATGCTTTGTCTGACCCTCACTGTAAGTAGAAAATGAAAAATTTACGTGCCTAACGTCTTATTGCATGAGATCCCTCAATTGTTTCAAATCTGTTTCGTGTTGTTTTGAACCAATAATAAAATACTATAGCGTCCTCTCACTGAGCTTAATTTTGTTTCGTATTGTTTTAACACAATTTGTTGCTAATGTAGCACTTACTTTTTCTAGTATTTGAAAACATTCCGTGCGGGAATTTCTGCGGTACCTACATTTTTTAAATATTGCTTTTTCATAGAGGAAAAGCTTTGTTGTTAGTGAAAATCTCCAAACTCGGAATTTCGACTTCTTCAATATGTAATTCGATTTTCTATTTTATAAAATAGAAAATGTATACATTTTTGTGTAAAATAGACTTTTTCTAGGATTTAGGATTTTATTTATTTTATAAAATAGAAAATGTATACATTTTTGTGTAAAATAGGCTTTTTATTTAGGTACTTTAAATATAGTATTGGTTCATCTTTTATTTAATTTTTATTTTCTATATTTTTATATTTTGTGTTCTACCTTTTATATTTTCAATAAGGATCGTCCGCATAAATTGCGTCACACCTCCTGGATGCAGTTTTTTTTTTATAACAATTTTTTACAAGAGAAGAGGGTGTCGGATGTCGCGTCACGTCATGCCATACTTTAAAAAAGTTGTATAAAATTTGTTAAGATTATTTTCTAAAAGTGTAATTGCACATTAAAATTCAAATACCACTTTTTGAAACCGTATATATTGTATATAAAAATCAGTTTATGAATTTGAATCAGTGGTTTTCTACTAATGAATTAGGGAAAAATGGATTACTATTATATTAAAGAAGAAAACTGACATAATTGGTGAAATCAAAGTAATTTGTAAAGATTGAGATTAAATCTCAGAAGACAATTATATTGTCTGTTATAGATGGTAGAAAAACTCTTACTTGCTTTAACATCCTTATGATTTTTTAAGCGTGCTTTTTATTTTTATTCAGTAGGTTCAAAGCTGTTGATGTAGAGCATTATAAATATTTTATCATGTTACAAGGTACTGCACTGCAGAGCGCAGAAAGCTTGAGTCCCCCGTGAATTTATTTTTTGCAGGCATAGCACATGATACGATTAAAGTCACTCATTAAATGAAAATACTTTTTATGAATTAATTATCAAAGACGTGTATAAACTGAAATCTCTCTGATATTTTTTTAGAGCACTAATTATAAATCACAGATTGGATTTTACGAGAATTGGGATTAAGTTTTTTTTACATATGTTATGTAATTTTATTTTATTTATAATTTGTTGGTTTATTAACATTTGTATTTGTGTATTACAATTATAATGTATTACAATGTATTGCAATTATATTATGCATGACAAGGAAATACAATTATATAAAACCAACATCAAATATTATTTCAACACTGCAAAAACTGATGTCTTGAATTAATAAGACATCAAGTGTCTTACCATAAGATATTTAGCGCTTTAAGACAGCAAAATAAGACATTTTTGGCGTCTTAAAACGCTAATTGTCTTATTGTAAGACACTTGATGTCTTAGTTTAAGACATCAGTTTTTGCAGTGAATACATAAATTATTGTCAATAAATAAATAACGTTAATGAAATACATAATAATATTTTCAAGAAAATATAATAATAGTGCTATATCTAAACTTTCACCTTTTTAATATTTGAGTATTTTTTATAATTAATTTTTCCATATTCTCTTATTATAAATTACATTCTTATATAGTATGTTATTTTTTTATGAAGCCAATTAACGAGTTTTTACTAAATTAGACGTTCCGTTATTCTTCCTTTTTGAGAAAAGACAAGAATCTTAAGTTCTTTCGTTTCGATGAGAGCTGTAATTCCTGCAGATCTTGAGTGTAAAAAAGTCTATTACAAATTGCGGGCCAGAATGTTCAACGACACAAGATTTACGATTAGTTCTTTTTAGACATGAAAAAATATCCCATTACTGTTTGTCTTTATAATATACAGCTGCCTGGAAACTCGGAGTGTTTCCATACTTTTTTTTTGCAGCTCCTTTTCAAACTTTCGAATCACTTTCGACAAAGTTTTATATCCGTAGAATAAATTTACCAATAATCCTTGGAATTACATTTATTTTTCGCACCTCATAAGTAATAAATAATACAAATATTTTTCGTAAAGAATTCTGAATCATTGTTTATGTTTCTTTATTATTTATAATATATTATGGAATAATAAAAAAGAACATATATGGAATTAATGAAAATTCTTCATATGTTTGTCAATAAGAAATGTTTAAAAATACATTTAAGTTTTTTTTAACATTTATATTCTTCAATGATAATTTTTCTCTATATAAGGGGCTTTTTAATGTTGTTAAAGATCAAAGCAGAGTCTTAATTTCAATTCGGAGTTCGCCAATCGACGAATTCTCTTGAGAATATCAAGATCGATGCGACACGACTTAAAAAAGTCTGGGAAAGTAAACTTAGGTGAAAATCTGTTCACATCGAAAAAACAAGTATTCCCTCATTTTAACCCATTTAATTATTTTTCTTGTTTTTATTCGTATCACGAATTTCACTAATTAAATGAAATACGTTTCGATTAATCAACATTTTACGTGATATTCAATTTTCAGACAATGAAACTTAAATTTATTTTTTAGAATATTATTTGAATCGAGAAACCGATTCTGATGGATTAAAATTTACCAAACTCCGATCGATTACAATTTTTATTTACCAAAATTTCGATTTATTAAAATGTTTCTTTCTCAAAATCCCAATCGATTAAAATTTTTATTTCCCTTTTCTCAAATTTTCATTCGATTAAATTTCACATTTATCAGAGTTTTGATCGACTATGGTATTAATTTATCAACGTTTCAATCGTTTAAGGTTTCAGTTTATCCAAATTTCTATCGATTCCAAGTATGGAGCGATTCAAATACAAATTTCATTCAAGCTTGTATATCATAAATTTTGCAAGTTCAAGTATCAAGGCGATTTTAATATCGATTTATCTAAATTTTTTCGATGCAGATTTGTATTGATATAAATGATCATTTTATATTTTAATAGATTTATCATTTTAATCATTTTAATAGATTCAAAAATAAATGCATCTTCTGGGTAGAAAAACATTGATATTGAATAATAAAAAAAATATTTAAATAAACAATATAGAGAAAGATTAGTCTCTACAAAAATAGTAATAAGAAAAAAATTGATATTGAATAATAAAAAAAATATTTAAATAAACAATATGGAGAAAGATTAGTCTCTACAAAAATAATGTTTTTTTTTAATAAAAAAATATTTATTGAAATAAAATTTACATTCTTTGTTCATATATCAGTTTTGTTAAATGTAAGATCTATTTGAAAGACGGAGGAGTTCAATAAAATAAATACATGAAAATGTGGTAAAAATAGTTTTTCGTCTATCTTGTTCGCTAAGATCTAACTTGTGTCTCCTGAATTATTAAGTTGCCGAGCACGAGTGAGAGACGTATCCTTCTTGTAAGACATAGTCAAGTGATGAGCTGTGTTAAATTTTTGTGACTCAAATACATGCAGTAGAACATATTGCTTTATAGTCAGACATGCACTGTCACAGGAAATATATAAAAACTCCGCAGTATTTTTAATACTCACTTTTTCCTCATTTTAATTCACATCTTTTATGGCTATATTTTTTAATTATCAGCACTACATTTAATTTTGATTATTTTATCGCTTCCTAAATTAAATTATTATCACAACATAACAAATTTAATTATTAGCACTACATTTCATTTTGATTATTTTATCGCTTCTTAAATTAAATTATTATCACAACATTTAAATTTAATTATCACCCCATTTTAACTTGAATTATTATCATATTAATTCAATTATAATTATTATTATATACGTCAAGATGATTCTATCACTCAGCAGTTGATTAAAGAAATATCAGAATTTAACGATCACTCCGAATCGGAGTCTATAATTATTATTATTAATCCAATTATAGTTATTATCATTAATTTAATTATAATTATTATCATTATATTCAAATAAAAAATATATGTATATAAAGATAGTTGTTTTTTAAACAAAAATATAATAACAATAATATAATAATAACTAAAGCGAAAAAATGTTCGCTAACTTCAATTAAATCAATATTTTTACAAACACTTTTGGCGATACTAGTACTATAGAATCACGTAAATGCGATTTCGTTTATAATATATTTGAGTAAACAGTATAAATAGCAGTAAATCAAATAAATAGAATACAATTACAATAAATTCGTTTTAACAATTTACAATTTATATTGTAGTAAACTAAAACGAGATTGAAATTATTGTCGACAATGTGCAACCGTTGCTAGAAAGCAGGTCATTACTTTCGGTAACATTTGCAAGAATTGCTTATAAAACGAGCAATAAAGTTTTGAAGGTGCTATGAATTAATGTTGCGTTTTATGTTAAATAAACTCTGGGGATCTTGTTCTTAGATAGTCACCAACAAAAATGTGACATTGGAATTTTTTTTTTTACTTTCTCAAGTTTCTCGTTTTCTCGGTTTAATATAAAGCGATAAGAGAAAACAATTTTTATGCTTTAGTTTGTAATATTTTTCCTCTTTCTGTGAATTTCCCTGTATTACACATTGCCCCTGAGGGAATTGATATTCCAAAACGGAATCCGCTTTATTTCTCTAGCGTATATTTTCCTCATGCGGTTTTTCAAACTTTGCAATTATAAGTCCTTTAAGCCAATGTATAAAATGTTAATCGAAAAAAGCTTGTATTTGCAAATACTAATTTCTGATTTTACAGAGATGCGTGAAAGTAGAAAAATAGTACAAAACGTGATTGAAAAATTAGTTTACAGCTATGTTGTGGTAATCCAATTTTCTCTTCATTGACAATTCCTTTTTGATTGTAATAAGCTACAATTTTTTTATTGTTACATAATTTTACGATATTTTGTTATTATAACAATATTACAATTCTTTTTGTTATATATTACGATTGTTTTTATATGTTACGATTAACATATATCTCGTGTAGAAAAATTTCGTGGCGCTAGCTAGCAGCGCGAGATTGTATGCGAAATTACCATGTATCTAGCGCTGCTAGCTAGCGCCACGAAATTTTTCTACACGGGATGTTACGATTAACATACATGTTACGATTAACATATATGTTATGGTTATATGTTACGATTGTATATTACGATTGTATGTTACGATTGTATGTTATGATTAACATATATAAAAATGTTATGTATTATAATGAAGAAAGGAATGTCATTATACCGATTATTAGAATGAACTAAGAAATAGGTTTTCGTTTGAAATGCGAATCGTTGCGAAAAATGGTGTGGATGAAATGGTTACTCGGTGCTTGCAACTAACTACAAGTTTGTACTGTGCAGTTGAATTAGGCGATTCGAAAGCTCGGAAGCTTTTCTGGCGCCCGCTATCCATCGCAATAAATAAACCTGCACTGATAAGCTGTCCGCTTTAGTATTACTTTTTCCTCATACCCATTGAATATGAGTACGTTCCTGTACGTACACATGTGCTGGATAGCCAGCATGACTGATGAACGGTCCCTCTAATGGATTATATATTATTGGTCTCGCAAGCTTTGAGATTTACGAACCAAACATCAGAATAGGTAAACTGTGTCGAACGGTTTTGCCTTTAGAACATAAATTATGTTTGTCTTTTAAAAAGATAAAGAGTTAACCACTTTCATTTGCATGCATATTGTTCACAAACTCCCTCAAGTTTGATTTACTGTACCTCTTATGGTTCCCACACACGACAACTATTCTCGTACTTAAAGACTCTTTCCAACCAAACGGAGAAATTAAAAACTCGTATTCATTTTCATGAAACATTTTTTCATGAAACTTAAACTATTTTTTTGAAACTGAAACTTGTTTTTTTTAATTGAAAACAGTTTGTTTTAATTGAAGTTTGTTTTTTTTTTAATTGAAAACAGTTTGTTTTAATTGAAACTTGTTTTTTGAACTACAACTTGTTCTTTTATAATAAAACTTCATTGTTTTGAATTGAAACTTCATTTTTTTTATTAAACCAACGTTCATGTTTTGTGAAAGTGAAACTTTATTTTATTTTCATGAAACTAAGATACAAGTATAAAATGATTGCGTGTCTTTTTGCAGTTAATGACATAACATTAGATATTCTAGAGCAATTGTCTCTAATTTCAATTAGACAGAATTTCAATCAGCCAAGACTTCTATTAATGCAATTTTGAATCGATTTGAACTTGTATTGGTCCAAACTTCCACTGATGCAAATTTGAATCGATCTGAACTTGTATTGGTCTAAACTTCCATTGATGCAAATTTGAATCAATCTGAGCTTCTCTTGGTCAACGTTTTCATGGGCTATTTTGCCTTATGCAAAAGTTGTTGATTGCACATAAAACTTCTATAATATAAGACATCATCTATAATATAAAACCTATATAATATAAAACGTCTATTATATAAAACCTACATAATATAATATCTCTATTATAGAAAATCTAATATAATATAAAACCTAATAACTATAATATAAAACCTGTATATATAATATAAGACATGTACCTATAATAAATACATAACCGATTTTTTGAAAGCATATGATTTTCAAAAATTGTGTGGTTGCAAACACAAAATTCACATAAACTTGTTCAACACGCTTTGGTATTTTGTCTGTAAAAGCAGTTTTAAAAACATGATTTTCTATGAAATATCTGTTTCATGTTTAATACCGATTTTACAGTATTGACTATAAAATCGTATTTTTCGGATTGCAACAAGAGTCACAGTTTGCGGAAAGATATGCGCTTAAAAAATTTGTAAAGCGGAAATCCTCCGGATTATCTTTTTATTATTTCTATATCAAAAACTGCACTGCACCAAGCTAAGTTTCACAATATATTTCAATGAATTGTTTCAGAAATCAAAAATTTGTACGAACTGGTAATCTTTTCGGTTCTTCTATTTATTACTAAAATATTTTAGCTTTAATCTCATTAATGAACGGTATTTCGATTAAAACGTTTTTGTTTTTGAATATCAATACGTTTTTAGTCGATCCGTTTTTTTAAAGTTCTTTACATGTTTTGATTAAAGCAATTTCGTAATGCATTTTGTACAAACCAGTTTTTTTGTAATATGTGGGTTATTTGTGAATGACATAGATCTATTATACGACATGAATATTTATTATAATTCCCTTTCTTGCAATTTTGTCAGATTTTCACTATAAAAGCGAAAGCCCTTTTCTTCCGAGTATGAATGAACTATCTCTAGTCAGATTTTAGAGCTGGTTCTTTGTGAGTTCTATTCCTAATAATGTCCTCAGTTCCCCTGAGCTTCTGTAACCATATTTCATACAGACTTGGAAATGCGTTCAGAAAGTCTTGGAAAAAGTTTCTTCTGATTATTCCAACTTGCATATTGTAAAAAGCATACTTTATCAAAATATCTTTGATTTAGAAAAGTTTTGCAGCGCTCAGAACATTTGTAAGAATGTTACTTGATATTACTCGTACATTTTTACTCAAATATCATTATAAAAATATTAGGTTCTTCACTATTAAAAAAAACGCACATTATGACTTGAATATAAAGTCCCGAACGTTCAAATGATCGTAATGTAATGTATGTATGTTCAAATGAACACTCTGTAACATTTTTGTATTCAAATGTGTTTAAAAAACTATTACATACTATTAAAACTATTACCCGAAGTATTACAAAAAATATTGTCCGACAATTTTCCCGGAATATTACTCGTTTCTAAATCTTTTATTCCAATTTATATAAAGTTGCCGGTTCTAATCACAAGATTGGCTCTTGTTCGACAATATCTGTAAACAGAGAAAGAAAATTGATCTTATTTAGAAGACCATTTTCTAGAGTAATGGAAAAGTCGATCGATACACTGCAGGAATACGGTAGTACTTAAATATGTAGTTCGCGTACTTTGCTTCGTATTCCGTAAGAAAATGGATTATTGATTGATTGACTAGAATTTGATCGACTCTATCCCAGTATTAAAGGATCGCTTGTAATCGAAAAACGCTGCCTTACGCAATGCGTTAATAATTAAATGCACATTATTGTACAGGAGTGATTTATTAAATAAAAAACTTTTCTCGTAGAAAAACAATTTTTCCGGTAGAAAAAGTTGTAAAATTTAACAAAAATGACAATTTTTGGAAAATTTAGTTGTGTATATGAATAAAAAATCATCCTCTATATTTAAAATGGTACAGATTCTTCCAAATCTGAAATACTTTTTATGTCTAAAGTTAAGTCTCAAAGAAGCCGAATAGAGGTAAAAGCAAAGCCTAGGAAAGTGAAAGAGAATATAAATTTGAATTAATATTTTGGAATCAAAAACAGTTCCAAAAGCTTTCGAGTGTTTAAACGGATTTTAACTCCGATTCCAAGATGTATTCAAATTTAGAAGCAAATTTGAATCTCGAATTCATGTTAATTTTGTGGTATAAATTCTTATCAATGAATATACGAGTATTTCAGACGCATGTTGTGCTTGTTATATGAAAACATAAAAAATATACATGAATATATATAAAGAATGTACATGAATACATAATATACATGAATACATATAAAGAATATACATCAATGAATACATTTCAGACGCTTTAAATTTTTTATATATCAATGAAAAGGAGTATTTCAGATTTGTGAAAAATTGTTTCATCATTTATTGGATGTTTTGCCTGTTAGTATGGAGAGCAAATAAAAGATAAAATCGTTCTACGTCGTAGCTTCACGATATAAGTTCACGTACATTTCACTTAAGGACTGGACTTACCACCCAAGGATGGACGATATGATTCTCCAGGGCCGTGGAAAGAGAGCCTGAGCGTGATATATTTTCCTGCAGCAAGGTTTTTACACAAACTCTCTCCCTTGGGAATCACTTTTCTTAGTTTCACGTACTTTTTGGAGCATTCGATCGACATCGGCTTGCCAGCTCACATAAACAAACGGCTTTGTCAGCAGGATCTTTCTTGTATTGCTATTAACGCCGTTGTGTTTCAACTTTTCCACTCAATCCTTCTTCCAATTTATTAGCAGATTTTCGTCTAAAATTTCCACACTATTCGTTCTTGTGCCTCGATATCTGCTACTATACACGCTATTCGTTTCTCCTTTTCAATACGTGATACACTTTCCACAATATTCCTTTCTCTTTTTCAATACGTGCTGTACCAGTTTTACACTAGTCATTTCAATTTTCAATTTTTCAATACGTGGTATACTAGTTTTACACTGTTCACTTCTCTTTTTCAATACGTTGCACCAGTTTTCGGATCATACCTGTTACGCAGAATTTGCTTGTGGAACAAAAAATTCAGATTAATTTTTTTGTAACAACGGACACGGAAAACTATAAGGGTATATATTGAAATGCGTTTTAATAAACGAACTCTCTAGTGTCGATTTCATAGTTTGAGTGCAATTTTTTGAATAATTACAACCAGGGAAGTGAAGAATCAGAAAATTATTTTGTATATAAACTTTATGCTCGAAAAATTTCTTTAAGTAAATAATACGTTGTGTTATAAATACGTCGTTTTATAAAGAAGTTGTTTTATAACCACGTCAAACAAAAACTTGTGCGATTTGAACATAGACTTGAGTTTAGAACTATTTATTAGTTTGTTTCACTACTTTTGTTTGATTGTTGCTATATTTGTTATAGTAACGATCAAAAAAGAACTATAGTAACGACCAGAAAAGTACTATAGTAACGATCAAAAAAGTAGTGTAGTAACGACCAAAAAAGTACTATAGTAACGACCAAAAAAGTACTATATTAATGATCAAAAAAGTACTATATTAACGATGAAAAAAGTATACTATTGCAACGATAAAAAATAGCGAAACGAAACACGTATTGGTGATTGTAAAACACAATGATTGATTGTAATTTACTTCAACATTCCGATCCAATTCTTCTGAATCGGATTGAAAATGAAATCGAAATTGGATTTAAATCTTGGTAAAATGAATTCCAGTTACCGTCCTGGTGATTGGACATTTTGTGTCCCTTTTTATCATTACATTTTTTTATCATTACCGAGACTCTAATTTAAAAATGAGAATGTAAAATATATATCTACAAATTACTCGAGCAGCCGAATTGAAAAGTATAAGTTGCGAGCTTTTATGAATGAAATATATCGCTAAATGGGACTCCTTTAATGCATTTCTTTAAAGAAGAGGACCAATGGTTGACATCATTATCCATTGTAGTTATTCCAGGATAGAAAGCTCGATATTTTATGCATTCATTTGTTAACATACATTTGAAAAGTAGCATGCTCAAATAGAGAACTGAGGAAATAAGATCGGCGAGTCTCGCTGAGCCATTCGATTCTTATTTCTTTTCACATTTTTCATCTATTTTCTTCTTCTTTCATCTCAACCATCACCAACAGCCATGTACGCCTTATTGGCAAGTTGGGAAGGAATTTTTCCCGAGGACAGGGAAATTTCCGAGTGGCGCAGAGCGTGCCGCCTCAGGGAATACATTTCAATCCGTGTCTTACTTGAGCGTACACACTGGTTCTTTTGCAGCCTCCGACCCTCGCCCAATTCCGTCAAGATTCTTCTTTTTCCGGCTCTTAGATTGTCCCGGTTTGCACTGAGTTTTTTCTTGATTGGATTTTCATCGCGGACGTTTGCATAAAACATCTTTTAGCTTTATTCATACCGTCTCTATCCCTGTCATCGCACAGTCTCTCTCGTCTTTCTCCTCTTTCAACTTTTTTCATCTGTGCTCAACTGTATTTTTGTCTATCAACTTTTACCACTTTTCCACCCGTCACAACTGTTACATCACTTCCGAAAATTGATAGAATTTTCAAGTTGCAGGAATTTCTTGTCGACGGAGAAAAGACGCTCTTTTTGTCTTTTAAGAATGATACCTATGAGAATGATATATAAGAATGATATACCTAAGAATGGTACGTAAGAAAGATACACGTAAAAATGATACGTAAAAGTAATACGTAAAAATAATACGTAAGAATAATACATAAAAATGATACGTAAAAGTAATAGGTAAAAATAATACGTAAGAATAATACGTAAAAATGATACGTAAAAGTAATAGGTAAAAATAATACGTAAGAATAATACGTAAAAATGATACGTAAAAGTAAATAGGTAAAAATAATACGTAAGAATAATACGTAGAAATGATACGTAAAAGTAATACGTAAAAATAATACGTAAAAATGATACGTAAAAATGGTACGTAAGAATAATATGTGAGAATGAAGAGAACGAAGGATACATAAAAAATGTACAATTAATATTATACTGAAGTTTACAACGTTTTGTTCGTTTTCAAAAAATTGAAAAGCAATTTTCTTTTACTTTCTTATTGTTGCATTAGGTAAATTTTAATTAAGTTTCATTTATTTTTAAGATAACCTTGTATAGAATTCTATTCTAGCTTTTTGTCTAATAATTACACTAGAAATAATAAGTGCTCTTTGAACTCTAAAATCGTGTTAAAACAATACGAAAGAAATATAAACCCAGTAAGAGGGCGCCATCGTCTATGTACTTTAGCATTGGTTCAAAATAAATCGAAACGGATTTAAGCCGATTTGTTTTCCGTGTTTTTATATTTTATAATTATTTTGCATCATAATTATTTCGCATAACTTTTTTGCTTCATAATTATATTACATAATATTTATTTGGCGTCATAATTATTGAGCGTCATAAATATTTTGCATCATAATTATTTCACATAACTTTTTCGCTTCATAATTATTTTGCTTAGATAAGGCTTCATGCAAAATATTCTTTTACAAATGAATGTGAATTTCATTAACTGCTATAGTATAAATTGCAAACAAATGTGTGTTCGATAATCTCGTTTAATGGTTCTCTTTTGCGCATAATTTCAAAGAAATAAATTGGAAAATTTGGATTTTTTTAAAGTGAAAAAAGCAGTGAGGAGATTAAAATTAAAAACGTAGCGTCTTAATGTATATGAATGCATGTAGGTATACGTAATGTAATTTAATTTAATATATTTCACAGCTGCTGAGAATATCAGAAGGAAGTTGTCGTGAACACCTTACAGCATCCTTCACTCCTCTTTCTGCTTCACTCGCACTCACATCGTCCTCTTAACAGGAGAACTATTTCACCAACGTTTCGCAATTTAAGCACTGTGCTAGATAGTACGCCTCATCTTGCTCTTAAGTTGACAAGTCATGTCAGAATTTAAGCAAGTTTCGTAGGTAAAATCAATATATTCATCGAGCTTCTTTTGTTAAAACAGAGAAATAGTATTATTTCACTTGACTCTTCTTGACAAAGCAATGCAAATTTTCAGACCTTTATTTCTATTTCTGCCGTCTGCTTTTTGTCCCTTTCTTTGTATTGCCTTTGCCGAATAATTTTCCATTTCCGTTTTGCTGGTCCTTCCGTCCATGATAACAATAATAATGTAAATACAAGGTCTACGGCTCTAAGAGTCTGAGCGAGTCGCATTCGTCGAATTGGAAGAATTCAAGAACTTTGCCAGAATCGACAATCTTGCTTACAAACTAGACAATTTTTGCAGGGTATTGTATACGTCACATAAACACTTTAATATTCTAAAAGTCATTCTCTTTCTCAATTTCTTGTTTCAACGAGCAATAAACATTGCATTCGTATACCAAAAAAATCGTCCTATTTATACTCAATTTTTAATTATATTTATTTCTGTTTATAATAAAACAGTAACGACCCAAAAAAGGACAAAAAATTGTAGTGATTTATTTTTTCTTCTTTTTATTTTACTTTTTACTCTGTTTATTTTTCAAAACAAAAACAAGTTAGAGATATCGCTTTTTGCCTCCTCACAGTTGAAGCTTTGTTTTCAATTAATTATTACAAACGAAATGTGGTAATATAATGTAATATAATGTGGTAATATAAAAACAAAATTACTCCCATATATTTATCGTTGCATGTTGGCCAAATCAATCAATCATTTCTTCAATAAATATGATATCCATTAATTAATTGCTCAGTAAAATAAACCCATTGTTACTTTTTCCCCGCTTTTTGTACAAGTTTTTAGTTTCACGATTTTATTTTTTTCTGCATAATTACTCTTTTCGTTTCTCATGTTTTTATCATGATTTTTTTGTGCGGATTTTATATAAACGAGGAAAATAGTTTCTTAAGTTTCGTCGATAGAAAAATTTATGCAGAACTGTACATTTTTAATGCAAATTGAAAATGTTCGAAGTTAATAAGTTCGATCTTGCAGCTTCCATGTGAAAAGAGAGTTCTGTTTGCTTTTTCATTCCTTAAATATACTCTTTCACGTCAGATTAACATTTCCAGGATTATCTTGACCATACAAAGTAACTAAAATAGAAGATCGCAAAGTATATTATTCATAGAACATCCATTGAAAATTTCCATTTTAGTTTTCAATCTAAATTTTTATCTTCGAAATGAAATTTTATTGTACATTTTTAATCTACATTTTTATTAAAAACATTTTTATCAGCAACATTTTTTTTTATTAAAAGTATTTTTGTTAAACGTTTTTATTTAAAAAGTTATTTTCATGCAGTATTTTTATTTAAAAAGTTATCTTGATTTATATTTAATATTCTTGTTCAGTACAAATTTGAAGCACTAAAAAAACGAAAAATAGAAGGAAAATTGTTAACAAATTTAATTAAAACTTGATGTGGTAATTGAAATTGAATTAGCAAGTTTGTATTCTCCGTTTTCGTTTCGTTAGTAGATTATTGAACACATAAATAATCAAAAATCGTGAAAATCTCGTTTATATGCATAAATAAATCATTTCTATGAGCGGTAAATGTTTATAGTTAAATTGGTTAACGTAAAATAGTTGGAGTACGTGCGCAATAGAAACAACTTTCTGAACTGTCAGAATAATTTCAAGTGAGTTTACTCAACTTTTGAACAGTTTCGTATCAAGCTAATGAGCACTGATAAATTGTAGTCTACGTAACTGCCAGTAATAACTTTTATTAACAAAATTTCCCATCGATCTATAAGGGTATTTTTCCAAGCACTCAAAAACCTATGTAATCTCTCATAATCTTGAAGATCTCCTCGGAATCTTCTTCCTTTTTTGCTAATGAATACATTTTAAGTTGACTCGGTCGACCTGGGAATTATCAAGGTATCTCGCAATTCTTCCTTCTTCTGTAAAATGAATCTTCGCAAGAGGAAATCTTGCGACTGGGTAATGGACCGGCACAGTTTAGGTTTTTACATTTCCACGAAAAATTGCAATTATTATTTCATAATTCACCAATTCGGTCATGAATTCTAAATTCTTACAAAAATAGTAGTATTTTAGTCACTTTTTCGTGATTTACGGATTTAGTCACGAATTTAAATTACGACTTGATAATTTAGAAGTTTCTGCTGAAAATTCGGTCTTAATTAGATTGTGCAATGAAGCGGATATAATTAGTTGTGATATCGATTTTTTGACAGCTCTCTTGCACGATTCGTGTCAGAATTGCGTAAGTTATTGTTTGTAAATGTTAACAATAATGAGGACGAATAATTTGACTTTTATAGCTTCTTTTAAAAAATCTAGTTTGATTATTTATTTTGAATAAATTAAATTTATTTTTCACTTTGAAATAAAAAATAATTTTCGAATGCGGCCACAAAAAGTTATGCTCAAAATTGAAATCGCTTTTTCATAACTTTATAATTTGAATCACTATTTTATAACTTTTACTATAATTAAAATCACTTTTTTATAAATTGATGATTCTAATCATTTTTTCTGAAGTTTAGACATAAATAAATCTAAATCACTCAAAATTGTTAATTTCTTTTCTAGTGATCAAGGACTCGTAAACATGACAATAAATGGAACGAATTGTCTCCGTCTTGTTCACTTGTTTGGCGTTTTGGTAAGTTTTTTCTTGTTTATAATTATTTTTCTTCGACACTTTTCGTTTCGACGTGATCATCGCTTTGGCCACATTTCTACAAACATCGCCAAAGAAATTCTAAAACATGGTTTCTGATACACTAAACATGCATTCAACTTTTAAAATTTACGTAAATTTTAGTACAATTTTAGACTTTCAGCAAAACAGTCAGGCATGGATTTCATTTTGCAGAAAGAATATTTTATTCGGAAAGAATAAAAACCTTTTAAATATTAAATGTCAATGTGGATTTTAGTTTTTTTTATTTGATTTCGTACAGAAGTTCAAACAGTCAATATAGATTTTAGAGAGTTGCAAATGTTGCAAAAGTTTTATCAGGCCTTATAAATTCGCTTTTATGCGAAAATAGTATTTTTTTCCAATGTTTCAATTGATTTATTTCAGTGTTAAAAATCTTTATCAAAAAGTGAGATTCGCTTTAGCGACTGAATTGCGAAAAGAATTTATTTATGAAAATATTCGATTGAAGCGGGGAATTTTCGTTCGCTTTAGTGAGACCGTCGAAGGTGAATTGCCTTAAATGGAGAAACAGTGAAATTGAAGCCGTGGTTGGAACGTATATGATTTCCGTCATAGCCACAGCCAATAAAGACTTAATTGGTCGTAATAAAGTTCAAAGTAGACGAAGATGCCCATGGAAGCGAGTATAATGAGGGGCTTTTAATGTCCGATTGCCAAGTTTCGACCAAAGTTATTGCTTCCTCCTTTCCCACATCAGTTCCCCCTTTTTTTTCTCTATTCTTTTTGTCGCAAAAAGAGCCCTCTATGTGAACGAAATGCCCTGTGTGAGAAATGCATTTCTATCTTGTAATAACTGTCTCATAAAAAGTGATAAAGCAATAATATTCTTTACAGGTAGACCTTGAGAAACTCGTACATTTTCAAAATTCTTGAGCCATAGTTACAAAGCTCCATAAAGAATGAAAGTTGCTGAAACTCGAGTTTTAATGGAAAGTGAATCCAAGTGTGAGAAAATACAACTTAGAAAAGGAGTTTGTTTCATTCTGTGCGTTTTTATTCTCTCACTGACAAAACTTGAGCAATTTTTTATATATACATAAAAAGAATCTATGACATTTATTTTTCATGTTTTTTTGCTTTGTTTTTTTAATCTGGAATTGAAGAGTGCAGTTTCACAAATCCGGCTTAAGTGATCTCTTTGTATTTTCCGATTTGCCTCAAAAAGCTCTACTTTATTCTGATATACTTTTTTACTCCATTTCTCCATATGTATAGATTCTAGTTGTGTACATTTTATTCGAAGTGGAAGGGAAAAGTATTCTGCCGAGTGCACCTTTAAAACGTAGAATCGTGGAAGTTCAAGCCCTGATAACGCGAGATCGATGAACGAGTGCCAATATTAGGAGACTAAGAGAAAATAAGAGGATTCAATACAAACTATATGCTTGAATTGTTTCGTTCTTCATAAATATTTCTATTTTTTTTCTTTTTTTCCATTTAATATCCGTATTTAAATCCCAAGCTATTGCGAAATAAACAAACGGATACGGTAAACAGTTTGTTATTTCTGTTATTTTTATCTGCAATTTTTTTCTGAATCTATAAAAAAGAAAATCTGTATTTAGTTTCCGGTGAACGTTTATAAAGTATTGTGTATGGAATTAACATTTATGAAGATATTTTACAATGCTTTTTTTGTTTGAGAAAACGAGAATTTAGAATAAAAATTTAGCAAAATCTTGATATTGAAGGAGAAGAATTTAAAATTGAAAATTCAGGAAAATCTTTATATTTTATAGAATGTTATTTTCAAAACTTTTTTTATTACGAAAAAATGATTCGATGAAGTTTATCTTCAGTTAATCTTGAAAAATGTACAAATTGCTTTGTTCTAAAAATTTTCGTTGTCTTATTTTCTTAAGTAACGGAGGTTACAATTTTCAACACTGACACATGCTTTCTTGTCATGGTTTTAATTTTCTAATGGAACACTCGTTTTGGATTATACGGAAGAACAAGTTCCATACTTACGAGATTTCTATATTATATGTACTTACATTGTAGATATAATTAAAAGAACTATTTGCATTACAAAGATTTTATTTGCATTACAAAGATTTTATTTGCATTACAAAAATTTTATTTGCATTACAAAGATTTTATTTGCATTAAAAGAATTTCATTTGCATTAAAAAGATTTTATTGTGATTTTATTTTTTCTTTTAGGAAATTTAATCTCTTTATATCACAGAAAAACCAAAATGTTCTTTTTCAATGCATCATCTCTTAAATTCCAATAAATAAATTGGAATTCTACAGGCATATGTCTGTAAAAATTCAAGATCATCTTGAAATTTAACATTTTGTTTTTCCTGTAATAGATATCACGTAATATATGTGGATGACCCCTAATGACAAAAAAATCATTTAACTTTTTGCAAATGTATCAAAAGTCTTTTTACTACTTTTGTCAGATCCTTTTGGCTTTCGGATGTGATTTATAAAATTAAAAAATAACCATTTTGTTTGTTATTTTTCAACTTTTCGCTTTATTATTTTTTCGCTTTATTATTAATAATTTATAATTATTATTATTTTTTAACAAACAATTGCTGCATGTAAAGATTATTCCGGATTAAAGATTATTCTGGGTTTTAAAGATCCCATTTGGCTTTGAAAATAAAAGAGTGATTACAAATTCTCTGCGTGTAAAGAAATGATTGTTTTTTGAAATTTGTGAAAGAAATATGACAAAAGGGAATAATAAAGTAGGTGAAAGAGATATTTCACACAAGAGAATGGAGAAAAAGTTTTGAGAAAGAAGTGGCACCAAAACTGGACGCTGGCCAGTCGGCATTCAAGATATTTTTTGGCAAGCGTAGTGTAAATACCGCGTTTGTTATAAATATATAAGATATATATTCGTTTTAAAAGTTGTAACCACAATCATCCATTTTTTTCAACATTTTTAATTTGAGTTTTTGTATATTTTAAGTTACAAGCACTACATAATCTTTGTCTACATCTTTAACTTGAATTATTAATTACAAATGGTTAATAAAGATTAATTTATTGTTAATAATGATTAATTTATGGTTAATAATGGTTAATTATAAATTAACCCTTTGTAATTAATATCTTAAATAAAAGATAAATATTTACCAGTTTAACGAAAACTTGATCAACGTAAATGAAGAGCTGAAAAAACAGGTTAAAATTATCCGATTGAATTCTAAAATAAACAAAATTGAAAAAGTTTCGAGTCCGAGGGAATTTCGTGCTTCTTGAAAGGTTTTGAAATTGACCAAACTTTCTTAATTTTTCATGAGCAAGAAGGCAGAAAAGTTGGATCTCTCCAGATGTAACTTGTTCGCACCAACGAGTGTTCTTTCTCTCAGCAGACCTTCCAAGGTCTTTGCTTCAGTTTACTGTTTGTTTAGTATTCACTTAAAACTCTCGTGCTTTCTTTTTTTTGTGTGGACACTATTGCCCCTCCTCGCTCTTCTGCCCACTATTCCTCTCGCACTTTCTTGAGCTTTGTTTCACTTGCCCCCAGTTTCACTGATGAATCTGAAGAAGCTGCAGAAGTTGGCTCTCTTCATTCTTTCCAGACTTGAAAACCTCAACTCTCTCTTCTCGTGTCCTTGGTAAAATCTCAAGCTTCGCAGAGCCTCATTACACTGACAGAGTATGCGTCGAGCATCACATTGGAGCTTCGGGTGTCTTATGCTTGGTCTTGAAGGGTTGTCTCTGCGAGGAGAGATAGAACCAAGGGGATATAGGGTCACTGACAACAGCCACACAAACTTTCAAAAGAAAGCTGGGGAGCTTTTTAACCACAAAGCGCTTCTCAAAATTATTTAGGAAACATGTGATTTACCCTCTTCCTCATTCCAGCCATGAATACCAAAGCTTCACGAAATTAGGGCTCAACAAATCGGCTCTTCAAAAATTGAAATGCTATTTATCTTGCCAACCAGCTTCTTGTAACGAGAACAATCATCTTCCTTCTCGTCACAGTCATTTTTCGTTTTATTAAATATTCATGACATTTATTTCCTTGTATACGTCAAATGTTCTTTTTCAACGCAATGTAGACATTTTTTTGTACATACGTATATACAAACGAACGTCGGTCTCAGTATACAAACTGAAAAATGAATATACTGAGAAATCTGAAAAATGAATATGGAAAAATTATATATACAAACATTTTTATGTATAAAAGAAAGATAAAGTTTTGCAGTTCTGAAAAGACATACTTATTGTTTGGAATACAAAATAATTTTGGATTGAGGTTTTTTTAATGGAAGAGTAAAAATACTTGGCTAATAAAAATGCTGCTTTTAGAATTTGATGCTATTGATTCAAAAGCTATTGTGCTTTTGTGTTAACCATCTTTGTGCTTTTGTGTACCATCTTTCTGTTAATGAAGATTCTATAAATTCCACAGTATGTATCTTTAAAGCAAGAAAATTAGATTCCAAAAGTATCGCACTTTTTTCGGCCAAGTATTTTCTCTCAGTGTTCAACAACATACCGTATTTTTCATATTTATATTCAATTTTTCTTTAATACATAAGTTTTTTTAAACACAGATTTTTTTTAATACATAAGGTTTTCTAATACATTGGGTTTTTTAATACATAGGTTTCTTCAATACATAGGTTTTTTCAATACATTGGGTTTTTTAATACATAGGTTTTTTCAATACATAGGTTTTTTCAATACATTGGGTTTTTTAATACATATGTTTTTTCAATACATAGGTTTTTTCAATACATTGGGTTTTTTAATACATACACTACAAAAACATGGTATTTGGTGACTAAGACACAAAAAATGTCTTAATTTAAGACGTTTTTGGACAAATAAGACACTTTTGTTCCACTTTTAAGACACCATTTTTTGCAGTGTAGGTTTTTTCAATACATAGGGTTTTTTAATACATAGGTTTTCTTAACACAGGTTGTTTTAATACATAAGTTTTTTTAATACATAGGTATTGAATCCATTTTAACGAACATTACCCTGTATAGTCTTTTCTACAGTTTTCATTAGACTTCCAGAAGTGCATATACAGAAAAAACAAAATGTTATTTTTCAAAGCATCACCTGTTAAATTCCAAGTAAAATTGTAATCCAAGTTCATCTTGCATACAAGATTGTATTATAATACAACATTTTGTTTCTTCTAATGTGAATAAATTCTTCTATTGTAAATATAATGAAAACCGCTGCGTGTCTTTTCAGAACTGCAAAAAAGCCCTTTGTAAAACATATTTAAAAACAAAATAAAAACCGAATTTTTGGAACTTAATTTCTTAAAGAATTTCACAATCTCGTAAGCACTTGTTCCAACATTAACACACACTTTTGTTAAACCTACACGTGTGTTAGCACCAACACTAGGAACTTAGTCTAACCAAATTTCAAAGTCATATTCCTAATGAACACCTGTCAGCACCATGTTATAATAACAATAAAGGGAGATCTGCACGAGAATATCTATTCTCATGTAAATACATCTAGAAATCGATGCAACAATGCTGCCTGAGTTAGCAATAGTCGTAGAAGGTTGGCATTTTTCGCAAAAAAACAAGAATAGAGAATAACGGAAAGAAGCGAACGTGCTTGAGATTTTAATAATAACTATTCCAATTACCGTTGTAAAATATGTGCGCGTTGGTAATAACACGATGTAATATTCATCGTCACATCGAGTGTGTATAGAAAGGGTTGTTGTCCAGAGTTCGCTACAGACAATCTTGTTACTGTTCTGCTTGCTAAATATGCAGTCCGGGGGCACTTGCCTCTTTTTTCTGCTTCCTCTCAGTTCTATGCCCTTTACCTCTTGGACTCTATGAACCAAGTCTGGATTCAATGTGCGATGAACCCTTGGACTTGATGTCACCCTTACTTTCACCCAGGTTGGCTACCCTCGCGGTCGAGTGGCTTTTAATGAAGCTCGAGCTTACGCCAAGTCACCACAGAAAATAACAAGTTCGATAATCTCCGTCAAAATCAGAATACTCATTCGTATTCTGCATTAAATCAGAGTGTCGAAACTCTTTTTTTCATTTCATTCTAGTGATTTTCAATTTTGGTATTCAGATGTGTTTCTCAATTTTGTTTTTATCCAGATGTGTTATTCTGTTTTTCAATTTTGTTATTCAGATGTATTATTCCAAGTGTTCTTGTTTTTCGCTTTATACAAAATGTTGGAGTTCTGAAATGCAGTTTGCACGTTTTGGAACTTCATTTTAAAAAACATCCGGTTTGTAGAGAATATCGATTCAGTTCAGGATGTGTAAAAATAAAAACATGATTCGAACAAGTAATTCAATTATATATGGGTTTTGTTTTGCAGTGTCGTGTAAAATTTACACTACTTTCACCTTTCGGTTCCAACTATATACAATGGTCTTTGCAACTTTGTCAAGAATTGTAAACCTAATTTTTTGATGATTGTAAAAAGAGAGACGATACAAAAACAGGAAGCAGGGATTTGTATACACATTTCTTTGTACAAAATAGTGTATTTCTTGAAAAGTAAACTTTTGACAAAAAAAGAGCTATTGAATTGAAAATTTCCATAACTTTGCATTTGTGAAAAAGTAGCGTTGTTCTTAAGAAATAATTTAAATGCACTTCTTTGAAAATAAATTCATGCGACTAACGGATATTAAAGTTTGTTCTATTAAAGTCTCTTGGCCGGTACAAAGTTACGGTCTTCTTTGTTCACTTGTAAAACAAACTTACTTTTTCTCTTCCGCTTTCTCACTCGTAACCACCACTACATCAAACAGATTATTCTTGTCGTTCATACAAAAATAATTTCAATGGTAATGAGAGAAGGAAAAAACCCTTTCTACAAAGGTTAAAACGTATTCCTTTTTAATACGAGCTTATCAAAAGAAATTAAACTAAAGTTATTCCATTGTACGACTTTTTCTCTATTCTTCAAAAATAGCTCCTATTTTTCTCGCTCTTTGTTTAGTTAATAATACTGTCTATTAGGAAGCTAAATAAAGTGCACGAAATGTAGGTAAAGAAGAAAATAAAAGTATTAAACCCAAGAATATTAAACAAAATAAAACAAGAATGTTACACAAAATAAATTAACAATATTAAACGAAATAAAACAAAAATATTAAGCAAAATAAAACAAAATTAAACAAAATAAAATAAGAATTAAACAAAATACAATGAGAATTAAACAAAATACAAAAAGAATTAAACAAAATACAACAAGAATTAAAGAAAATAAAAGAAAAATTAAACAAAAAGTAAACAAAAATTGAACAAAATAAAAGAACAAATAAATGGGAATTGAAGAAATTGAAGAACCAATTAAAAATAAGACGAGAATTGAAATGATAAAGAAACTTAAAATAATGTTTTAAATTGAATGTTAAAACATAAAGTGATAAATCATGAAGTAAATATTAATTCTCTCTCAATATTCTTAATGGTGCCAAAATCGATGTGGAAAGGTAAATAAATGACAACACGATTATGTGCATTTGAATATAAACAACTAAATGTGTACGAAAAAATTGTTCAAATACATTTATTGGTTCTTGGTCGAAAAAGCGACGTTTTTGCTTTTAATATTAAAAATTTTAAGAGATTAATTTTAAAAGATTTTTCGGTAGCACATTGTTCTCGTGTAATTAAGAACTGAGCTTTCGTGCGCAGTAACCGCCTCCACGCTTTAAAGTAAGCGCTCGCTGATTTTTTTAACATTTACTTAAAACTTTTAAAAATGTCTCTAATTCCTGTAGACAGAAAAAGTTCCAAAGCCGCCTATTTCTATGCAAATGAATCTATATATTTCAATGTAAATGAATCTATATATTTCAATGTAAATGAATGTATATATTTCTGTAAATTAACAATTCAATTTCATATTGTCTTGAATAATATGAATATTGTCTTAAAACTCCTTATCCTTGACCTTGTTACAATTACAATTACCTTTGTCTCTCTAATTAAAAGCAATTGAACCAACTGTTTAACGGCAGCTCGAGAGAGCTTTCCAAAATTTCGTGATTAAATTGTTTGAACAATTCTCTCTCTCTCTTTGAAATTGATGAGTCGACAGTGTATAAATATTGGTCCGAAGCTTTTCTTGTTTAACGAACTCCATAACCATCTAACCTCATTCGTGTGTTCTGCGAGAGATATGAGTTAATTTCCTACAGCATTCTTCGCTGCTTTGCAGACAATTTCCATTTGGAATACACAGTAACCAGAAACGTACATTGAATAAATAAACATTACGGAAAAAGCAGAATGCAAAACAGATTCAGAATTTAAAACAGGGAATGAAGTGTAACAAACTTTTATGTAACTTAATCTGCAAATTTAATTGTCTTTTATTCAACTGGCAGGAAGT
Source organism: Ganaspis sp. Gsp50 (assembly GCA_011057455.1). Lineage (NCBI taxonomy): Eukaryota > Metazoa > Arthropoda > Insecta > Hymenoptera > Figitidae > Ganaspis > Ganaspis sp. Gsp50. The sequence continues at coordinate 4,893 of WNHD01000123.1, read as the reverse complement.
CTTGCTTTATTGGAAAAAGCTTTTAATATCCTGTCATTTGTCGATGCCGAGTTGGCAACAGTAAAAAGAAAATTCGTTTCATCTATCTATACAGACGTATACTTTTTCAACGGTATAAAAATTTCAAATGTAACAGCTCATGCCTTAAAATTCACTGACCTGTAAAAAACTCCCCGAGAAACATTTGGGTTCTTCGTGAATCGATAATTATGTTCCGATTATTATTTCTGACCAAGATGTACTCTTCATAGTAATGAGGATAATGATAACAGTATATAATAATAATAATCTTGGAGAAATGTATTAGAGGATAATAATAATTGAGAAATGTACTAGAGAATAATAATCTTAGAGAAATGTATTAGAGAATAATATTAACCAGAAGATTATGTTTAATTAATATTGAATTATCGTTATTAACTTATATTACAATAAGTTTTGCTTACATAATAATGATTAACTTTTAATGAATAATATTTTTTATTAATTAATAACTTTTATGTTATTATTGTTTAAACAATGCTTCCCTATGAGGAAGTAAAACAATTCTCCATTTTTATTACAGAAGCATATTATTACAAATTTAAAGTGAAAAAAAAACAATTCATTTAAATGAACCTTCCGAACTTAAGAAACATATTTAGATGATTTCCATATGATTTTCAAAAATGTTCAAAAGTTATGATAAAAATAAATATAATTATCATTTTAAATATAAATAAAAAATATCATTTATTTGTATAATATAACTATTATGTTGCACAGGAAAAACAAAATGTTCTTAACATTTTGTTTTGAACATTTTGAACAAAATGCTAAGAACATTTTGTTTTGAACATTTTGAACAAAATGCTAAGAACATTTTGTTTTTTCTGTGTGTGCACATGTGCACACTATTGTGAATCATGTGCTCTAAAATTATTCACACAATAAAAATTTTCAATGACATAATTAGACAAATTTTAATTTAGATCCGATTGTAATGAAAGAGCAAGGTTTTAATTAAATTTTGTTTTTATATGGCAAGCGCTATTGCAGAGGCGGTTTCAATACACGAGCATTTATTTTAAAGGGTCATTCTTGTAACAATGTATTAAACAATCAATGCTTTTCATTCGCTGCAAGCTTTTGACGTCATCAGTTTAAAGAAGATAACTATTCAATTAGTTTCACAAGCTACTATTGTTTATCTTAAACATGAATATCTAGTTCACTTGGTATTAGTATACTGAAACACAATTGCCATACGATACTATACGAATTTTCATTCACTTATTAAATCAGTTAATTACCTTTACATACAATATTTGCAAACTTTGTTGGCATACTATATAGGCACACATATAAGCAGAGTTACATAACAATTCGTCAAGTAGACTCACGTGTACACTTTGATGTTCATTATTATGTCCTTAATTATCATGTTTCTTTCTTTATTACATTGTTTTATTAATTTTCAGTTATTTCTGCACTTCTAAATCTGAATTCATGATCAGATTTACAGAGTACATTTTATAATTTTGTTCATTTTGTAAATAAATTTATTAATATCTTCAAAACTGAAAAAATTGTGTCTTGAACTAAAACATAAGTTTTTACAGTTTTATTATGATAAATATCTTATTATATGATATTATAAATATTTGTATTATTATAAATATTTCAGTTTTATAAATAATGTTGAACATTAAGTAATGGAATTTATGAATGATATACAAACAAGTGAATTAATACGGCGGCTTTAATGATAGGAGATTTTGAGTTTACGCAGTTGAGATTTATAAATGAAACGGTCGGGGAAAAATAATCTTCTATAAAAGCGAGAAATAAATAGAGACTTGAGGATTTAAGAACGATAACAGCTATAGGACGTCGCGACGCCTCGCGACGTTCATCCACGCCAAAGCTTCGAAAAATCTTTTTCCCTGGTGTCCTCTCTTTCCCGTATTTTCCTTCAACATTTACACTCTCACACATGTCCATAAACACAGAGCTGTTTACGTCCCCTTTACTTGTTGCTTCGAATTCTTCAATTCTAACTTAACTCATCAAATCGGTGCTTTTGTAAAACACTTGATACGCAAAATATATTATAAAATACATAACAGAAAATCACACTGTATTTAGAACTTTATAACTTTATTTCTGGATATTTATAAAATATGATTTTCATTAATACTTTTTATAAACGTTTAAGTTAATCTTGCCCTCTTAGTTTTTTACCCTTATTTTGAAAATTCCATTTTAACTGGCACTTTAGTATCTCTTTAGTAATTTTATACTCTTTTTTAAACTCTTTTTTTATACTCTTTTTTATATACTCTTCTTTACACTCTTTTTTATGCTCTTTAAATACCTGTTTAATATTTTCTATTTTATTTATTCAGAGTTAATTTGAAAGTAGCATATTGATATCAAAATGAATGAAAATATTGTAATCAATTTGATTCTTTTGGCATCAAGTTGATACTTTTTTGGATCAAGTTTATACTTTTTTGGATCAAGATGATACTTTTTTGGATCAAATTGATACTTTAAAAAAACTGAGATAGTGAAAGTTCGAATCTACTTTTCAAACTTTATTACAGTCAGTATTAAATTCTAATTCATTGATAAGACAATTGAAGAGTGACTATATTGAAATTTAAAATCGAAACCAATCGGATTTGCACTAGAATTTAAAATTTTGGAAATAATACTAAAATTCAAAATTTTGGAAATAATACTAAAATTTAAAATTTTGGAAATAATACTAAAATTTAAATTTTTAGTACAAAAGGATCCTAATGCAAATCCGAATAGTCTTACTTTAAAAAAATGACTTGAATTTTTCAATCGATTTAATTAAATTTCGTAATAAAATGACTTTCAAAAAGACACGTATAAAGATGGAAAATCGAGATTATTTTTTATTACAATTTTGCATTCAATTGGTTAAAAAATTGAGTCGAAGGAAACAGCTTTGAAAAATGAATATCGTGGAAAATGCATAAAGAAGAGTGAACTTTCTAGAGAAGATTTGATTTGCTCTTAAAAAAGGAGTTTGAAGTGATCAATGAAATAAAGAAATCGAGTTAAACAGGATGAATAGGATGCTGGAGAAAAGCTTGCCAGGAGAAGAAAAGATAAAGAGAGAAAGAGAGAAAGAGACGGGAGTGTGTGTCAATCAATTTAATTATTTGAGAAAATCCTGCGGAGGAAAGAGACAGGATGAGGGATAAACTTTAAAATTGGAAGAATGCTAAAGGGAAAAGTAAGAGAAAAGAAGAGTAGAGACAAGTTAATGTTCGATCAGTTTTCTCTCGTAAAACTTGATAATTGGCAATTAGCAAGGAAAGCTTCGTTTCGCGGCTGCTTTTCAATGCAGTCGAGAGGATTATGCTCCCCATGGATTACGTTTGGATCTGCATTAGCGCATATCGTGCAGTTCATAATTAGATAAATGTTTGTTTATGATCTTAAGCCATCGATCGATTAAAACTATTGTCTGCGAGTCTCACATTTCACAATAATTATGGTGATGGATCCATAAAGGACGTTTACGTAATTCAAGATGGGAAAAAAAAGATGAATCATGTAAATGCGCAATTTCATAATATCAAGTCAGAAGAGAGCTTAAAAATCAACCCTCGGAAAATTAAAAGCATTCCAAATAATTACATTGCTTTCCAAGATATAACCGTCCTGCCCAGTTCTTATTGGATTAAATTGTAATTTAAAAGCTCTTCATTTCACTCTTAATTTTCAAGCTTTTAGGAGATGCTTTTAATTTTAATTTCATTTTAATTGCTTGATATTTTAATACTTGGCGAGATTTCTTTGACTGAAAGCAGACCAGTGCAAAAGGTATCTCTAATTTGTGAGGAATGTTTGGCTTTTGGCTCCTTGGTCCGAGGGACATCAATTACCACATGTGAATTCCATCCAAGTTACATTCTCAACAAACAACTCACTTTCCTGGTCCTCTAGGAATTTGAGATTCGACTATGTATACTCAGTAATACCATTTGTGATTATCCACAGTCGAAGAATTTTCCTCATTTGGATATATCTTTCGTGTGCTAACTATTGCCATCAAACATAAACAATTCCAATTTCCATAAGCAATTCCAATTTCTGTAAACAATTCAATTTTTTATAAACAGTTACAATTTCCGAATACAATTCAAATTTTTGTATGCGAAATCGAACAAATCGAATTTTTATAAGTGATATAAGTGAATTGTTATAAGTGATTCAAATTTTTATAAACATTTGGTGTTCATTTTAAATTAGTTTTAAAATACGTTTTGCATCAAGTCCATATTTTTATCTTCATTAGTGATGATTCATTATTCTTTTAAATGTTCTAACATTATTTAAGAGCATTTTGTAAAAGGGTTTTAATAGTCCTTAATTTACTTATTAATAAAGCATCGACTTGTGGTTAAAACCAACTCTGTGCGAACTTCCAACCGCAAGTCGAAACTTCACAACAACATTAATAAATAAATTCCAGTTCAAATTACATGCAACAGATTGTAATTACATTTTTTATTAATCATTTTTCGAGCATTTTTTATTGCTATTGCAAATTATATTTACAAATTCAACAAGTTGAAATGAAAACAATTGTACATATTTTATATAGTAAAAAAACTTTTATATTAATATAGCAAACAACTTTTTATAGTACATAGTATACCTATAGTGTATACACTACAAAAACATGGTGTCTTATTTTGAGCAAAAACGTCTTAAATTAAGACATATTTGGTGACTATGACACAAAAAATGTCTTAATTTAAGACGTTTTTAACCAAATAAGACACTTTTGTCCCACTTTTAAGACACCATTTTTTGCAGTGTGTATATATATATATATATATATATATATATATATATATATATATA